>JABAJX010000041.1:0-45643 GCA_018221735.1 Termitomyces sp. K1Aa
TCCAGATGGAGCGGCCCATTAAATCATGTACATACAATGAC
Organism: Termitomyces sp. K1Aa; assembly: GCA_018221735.1. Lineage (NCBI taxonomy): Eukaryota > Fungi > Basidiomycota > Agaricomycetes > Agaricales > Lyophyllaceae > Termitomyces > Termitomyces sp. K1Aa. The sequence goes on from JABAJX010000041.1 coordinate 42, forward strand.
GCGGGTCAGAAAAAAATGTCCGAGATACCAGGTTGGTTGTCCGTCGCGCTACTTAGGGGTTCAGCTATAGAGAACAGTAAGATTGCTGAAGCTTGAAGCTGCAGGATACCCCAATCGACGTGCTTCGACAGAGTGGTCTATTTAAGTTGATTACATAAGTAAGTATCGTATTAAAGGACGACCGATCTAATCGTTGAACAACCCTTACCCCAAACCGACCACCAACTAACGAACAAGTTCAACTTCAGTTCCTTGACGATGACTGAAAGAATCAAAGAGGCATGTATCTTGAGGTGACAGGCACTCGATCCTTGACCATAATCTTGCAGAAAATGAATCAACTGCGCCTTGACGCAGACAACGCGATCGCTCGCGCTGAGGAGGCCGAGACCAAAAACAAGAAATACGAACAATTGCTTCTCGAGAAGGAACAAGAGATCTCGTCATTGCAACATAGACTTGGGGTTTCGGATGCCGAGCTAGAGAAGGCAGAACAAAGTCTCGCCACTCATAAGACTGCTTCAGCCGAGGGTGAACAATCAAAACAGACGACCGAACTACTGCAAAGAAAGGTCCAACTCTTGGAAGAGGAGTTAGATACGGCAGAGAAGAATCTCAAGGAGACAGTCGAGAGGTATGTGTCGATCGCTGCGTGTCTACATTTCCGACTGATTGGTTATCGAACCTCGATCTTACTCGCGATCAGACTACGCCAGGTGGATGTCAAATCAGAGCATTTTGAACGTCAAGTTCAGCGGGCTGAGCAGGAACGCGATGCATGGGAGAAGAAGTATGAGGTGCGCTGCTTATCCCTTTATCTAACGCCAACATGTTCTGATCATGACATATGCAATCATGTAGGAAGCGGAAGCCAAATGGAGGAAGTCTCAACAAGACTTGGCTGAGCTCGAAGCGAGCATGCAAGATCTGTAGTTGCTCGGTATTATGTGATGCGCTTTTGCACGATTGGGGTCACCGCCTTCGCTCTCAATTAGGAAACACTCTCTTGTTTTATGTCAGACCTTGCCATTAATTCCTATGCATTACTGCAGGCGCCTTGCAAGAACTTTGTATAACGATAAAACATCGTCACGTTGGCACGAATTTATCCAAAAATACATAATCCGTTATGAAAGTCAAGCATATATGATTGTTATGGGTGAAATGTCCTGATAAATTTAATTAACACATGGACTTCTGACTTGGATGGAACTTCAACGAGATTGAATTGACACAGTGCCGTTCATCAGCTGTAAGCTATATCAACGGAGGTTCGCACAGATCATCGCGAAACCTTACTGGGTGTCTTGAATCCCTCGCCCTTGAAAACATGTCCGAGGTGACCTCCACATGCTGTGCAAACAATTTCGGTGCGGATCGCTCCAAATGACCTATCCTCATGTGTAGAGACAGCACCAGGAATAGCTGGGCAGCATGAAGTATTTGCTGATGTCAGTGCTGCGTCGCAAGAGAGCAGGAAGAGAACCACCATCATAGAAAGCAGGCCAGCCACAACCGCTCTAAGATAATGTCGGTAAAATAAAGGATCGGAGATTTGTGGGTAACGTACGTTGAACTTGGTGGAACTCTTATACAAGGGAGTTCCACATCCTGTGCAGTTATAGACTCCTTCTTCGAAATGGTGATCGTACTCTCCAGTTCCAGGGTGTTCAGTGCCTTTCTTCCGCAGCACTCTGAACTATGGGTACAGCAGTTTAGCATCAACTAAAATGTAACCGTGAGGCAGAGTATAAGTACTTGTTCGGGGGTCAGGATAACCTGCCACTCTTGCTCGGTTTTGTGTGCGGTAGACATAGCTCTGCACTGGAAAGGTCGAAGTGCTGCCAAAGGACGGGGTACAACGTTACTTAAGACGGGCTTATAGGTGGGGAGACAAGTTCTCAAGGCAACTCCGATGCGAGCAATATGAGGGTTGCTCATCAAGCATGACGAAACTATCTAATCGAGATGTACGGTCACATGATGATGGAATAGGGGAAACAGCGGTCAAAGTGTCGACAGAACCCAATCTGGCACAATACTATAGAAAATAAGGCTGAAAGAATGAGTGGGATTCATCAAGTATGCAATGCTAGGATCTCATTTATGATGACACCATGGACCGGTCTATCGCAGAGTTACGAAAACTCGATTTGTCCTGCATCGAATCTATAATTACGCTTGAGTGCACAGCTCTGCATTCGGTATAACACTACCCACCGTTGTTGGACTTGTACTCCATAATCGTAGAAGGGGGAAGATTGAGTACCTTCCTCATGGTGTCCCTGTCGTTGCTTCATGTCAACACGACACTCATAGTGGTTAGTAGTAGCAAAGCAAACCTAATTTTCTCGCGAACTTTTGGGTCTGCATCCAACTTATTCCAGAGGCTTATAATGTCCTCACTCTGTCGAACGCTGATCGTGCACCCACAAATCTCTGGCCATTCAGACCCACTGACATCACCTTTTTCCTCCCAGTTTCCCATCACTTCATGCTCCTCTGTATTGCGACACTCATCAAACTGGTCACCAATGATGGCCAGAACGAGGTCTTCCCATATCCGATCGGCGACGCCCTTCTTCAAACGTATAATCCACTTGCCGCCGGAAATATTCAGAGAATCCTCCCAAACTGGTCGACGTACGCCACTGTGGAATAAAAGATAATCTGTGGTGGGAATAAGGGTAGAAGGAGCCGAAAGATGCGTCCACAGAGACCAGAATGATTCCACCTAACAAAGTTTAGTCTAAAGATTTTGCGGAGAACAGGGATGGCTCACAGAGCTGAAAGCAGAGATCTTCTTGATTCCGTCTTCATAACTTATTATCTTATTGCCAGGTGTGCGTTGTTGACGGAACCAAAATATCCATCTGCAAATTTAAGTCAAAACCAGAGCGGAGTTGACATGAAGGAGAATACGAACATACGTGTTTCTGAGTGGATGAACGGCTACACTCCCTGAAGAAGTGTTATTTGGAGAAGTTTCCTTTGAGCGCTCGGCAGTAGTGGCGGTCGCAACAGAAGTAGAAAAGTGTTTCGAGGACGGCAAACGGGAGCGTGGTGGGGTGGGCTGAGAGGTAGTGGCCGACTGAGGTTGTGAGGATGTACTATTCGCTAGAAAACGAGACTGAGAATGATTCGAGAAATAGTTGGCCATTATAAAAAGCAGTAAGGAACGTAGGAGCTATGTATCTAAGCAGTGGGAGGGAACCAAATTATCGTGCCTTACCTAAGCAAGATCCTTCTCTTAGTTCCCGTCACGGTGTATCCGGTGGGTTCTGCCCCAATGAAACTCATGCTTCGCCCAGAATGGCGCCTCTGGCCATTATCGTCGTTCCTTGGTTTTCTTGATCTCAAGACAGGCGTGACAGTAGCCCTCCTTTTTGCTGTATGTACACACAGTTCATATGTCGACTGACAGCAGCTCATATAAATCAAGCTCTTGAACAAGGTGGCTGGTGTCTATGGTCTGATTGCGATGGCAACTGGCGCAGGGGGCACCTTTGCACAGTTCAGCCTATATCTATACTCTGTCGTCGCTCTCATTGCCTTGGTCTGGGGTTTGCGGGCGGTCAAAGAGGTGTGTCAGGTGTCATTCAATCTGTGTTGCATCTGAAAATTCCCCAGGAGGATCCAAAACAGACTTTATACTTTGCCCATCTATTCTTTGCCGACCATATATTCTCTACGTCGTGGACCGTATTCTTCGCTGTTGTGTGGTGGATATACACACCACACGACGGCCGCCGTACAGTCAACTCCCCGGCTCAAGAATATATAATACATGTTGGAAATGTCACAAACACCCTGACCCCAGAACAACGTGAAGCAGCAGCAATGGATATTTGGCATCACGAGAAGGGCACCGCTGCGGGAATCATTTTCTTCTCTTGGTTATCCAAGGTCTGCCTTCGCTCGCTGTATTCGATCGATCTTTTCTTTGATACTCACACGTTTCCAGATCTACTTCGCTCTTCTTATATATTCTTACGCCTCACACCTTCGTAAGGGCTCTTATCGCTCGCTCGCTCTTTCCAGAACAACTGCAGCAAACAATAACTCAATGAATAATGCTTACGAGACTGCGTTGGGGGGCGTCGAAGAGGAAGAGATTGAGAATTTCTACCGTGTTCCTCTAAGGACACACAAGTCTGGAAACCGCTCTCTTTCTGGCATGGCTGAGTTTGTCAGAGCACCCGGACGTACAGGGAAGCAACACAGGAGGGCGAAGTCTTCCAATCAGAGTAGGTCTGGATCGCGGCAGGGTACACGAATGAGAGACGAAGAAGAAGTGTTATTCGAAGAAAACGAGTCCACGATCTATGCTTCTAGATCGCACACCCATTCCAAGGCTGGGACCGAGGACGAGACGGTCATTGGTACCGATGATGAAAGGACTGGGGGGAAAAGTCGCGCTTGATTTCCGTTTTTGCTATCGTATAATATATTAAGTGTTGTGTAGATTAATAATTCTTGGCACATGGATCTTCGATTGGAACTTTTCGCGTGACGACCAGACTTTGTAATCCTAAACTCTTCCCGACGGTGCGAGCCCTATTGATGGAATGCACTCCTTCTCCAATGAGATCTCGGGAGAGTTCATCTGTGTCGTCGCTGGAGAAGTAGTAGAACGCGCTTCGGTTTCCCGCCTATGCGCGAGGGGGTTGAGGATCATGGCAGCCAAGATTACAACGCCATCCATGACCTGGAATATGGTGTTCAATAGACTATGTAGTAAGAATGACGCCAGGATAACATACGATAACAAGAGAATACGCAACGCCAGCTATGACGTCGAATTCTGGTCGTAAAACCAATGCGATAAGCGAGAAGACACCGCCAAGCGAGTCAACCATAAGGAACGGGATGGATATCCCGATGACTTTTCTGCGCTTGACGATTTCATAGTATTGCGGGAGCAAGCCACATCCAATCATGACCGAAGTGAAAATGCCAAAAAAGTCAATGGCTCGGCGATTCATTGAGGGACGAACCGCAAATACCATTGCGACCTCCAATCCTCCTACAAGAAGCATCATACCTCCTGTAATCAAAGCTACCACGAGAGGTGATTTCCCCTTGTCATAATATAGGCACTGCAAAGATATATGAGTCAGTTTGTAGTGATCCTGTGATATGACTCGCTACCTGGCCCCAAGAAAACAACGCCAGGACACTGAAGAGTTGAGGTTGAACTATGAGGGGTACACTCAGGTTCTGGAGGATAACGTAGACTCCAAGAGGTATTCCAGACAAGCCCCATAGTAAACTGTAGTGGCGTCAATTGTTGGCCTGTATCCGAAGTAAGTACGCACACGAGGAATGGCGACAATCCAGTTGTGGATTTTTCGCGCCAGCTCTTCCATATCTGTGGTATCAATTGCCCGGACCAGCATACAGTTCCTTGCCAACACCACCAGATACTGTAAGCTTTACCATCCATTATCAAAAACCGACTTCACTAACCGAGAGTTCCAAGCGCGTTCTCTGCAACCGAATTGACAGGCATGGGTGGCGATGGTATTCAGTTGCAATTCAGTTGGCCACATTTAAATACCAAGGTCAAGGCTTCTATATACTAATCTTATCATGCCGAGGTGGGGAACTTCACTCCGCCGGCCTTCGTTGCGTTTCCACGGGGAGTTTTTGAGAGAAGCGTTCAAGGATTTCTCGCTTGGACCTCCAACTCGATATACGAATGTCAAAGGATTCTGAGACTACGTGCAACTGCTGACTAGTCCCAGGAAGGATTCGGTTGTGGCTCCAGAGATCGATCTTATCAAGCCCTTCGATGGCTGAAAAAACACAGACAAACAATGGCGGACACGCGGCAAGTCCGTTCAAAAGAAAGTTTAAGAAACGCGTTTCCCTTTTCTCAACAAGCGAATTAATTTTCGAGATGGCGTCAAGAGCGAGCTTAAGCTGAACTCAAGCTCGAGGTAAGTAATTCAACTTAACATCTAGGGAGGTTTCTCCTAAATCCGAATAGTGTAGATAATACAACTTCTCACAGGAACCCTCATCCTATCATTCATATCCGCCACTCCGCGATAACACAAAGTGTTAAGTAAATTCTTAAAGAGCACGAAGAGCTAAGTATGCCCTTCCATAGTAAGTACCCGCGCCGAGGGCAAGAAGGGTCAGCGTCGCGGGGACTGGGCCTTTCGTCGCTCGAGGAAGAGAGGAGAGGAGAAGGAGTGCAGAGGCCGCTATTATTGCACTTCAACAATGGCAATTCATTCTTCTAATAGGTCCGTAACGCACCACATGCAGCTTCCAACCCGTTAGGGGCTCCCTTGCGGATAGCGTCCGCACCATAGAGAAACAAGAGCCCAACGCTAGAGCACTTGCGTCAGACGAATGGGCAGGCAGAACAAGAACAAGAACTCACGTTACTCCTCCAACCAATGAAGGAACAGAACGTCTTCTAGCAAAGCCTGCTATTCCCCCAACAATGCTGAGGCCACCGATGACATATGCGGGGTAAGCGGACTAAAGATACGCAAATTATGGTATGAAATGTAAGTAAAGGATTGGACTGACCATTAGTACAAAACGTTGATGCTAAGGTGAGAGATTGGAACGAAGTGACGAATCTTCTCGCACGATGTTGTGAACAAGTTGTGAGAAGAATTCTTAGTGACCCCGAGCTACGCATGCAGTTCTGATGAAGTATCCGGTACACGTGGAAGATGTGGATTCACAAGATAAGATAAGATCTTCAAGATGAATTTGAATTACAGCTGGTGATCCTTCCTTCAAGGACTTTTGAAACGACGTTCCCCATTCGGACCTGCTCAGCGTGAAAGGCAATAATAGACTCTTTACTGGAAAACGGTGGTAACGTACTAGCGATAACGACAGACTAAGTGGCCGGGAACTATCGGAAAACATATGCCTGAGTCACCTGGAACGCGTTGACCCGTCCCTGTCCCTGTCTCCTCATAACGATGAATCTCCCACGACGAGCTTCTACGAGGTTGACTTCGTTCGCGCGCGCGCGTTCATTCTCTGTATCTTTGTCTCGAGGAAAGCAGCGCCTTGTCATCCTTGGCTCTGGATGGGGAGGCTATACACTTCTCCAAGGAGTCGACAAACGACGATGGGGTAGGTTTCCCTTCCTGCGTTCTAATCTTTCCAACATTCGTCCTTCAACCCAGATGTTACAATATTGTCTCCAACATCTTACTTCAATTTTACCCCGTTGCTGGCCGGCTGTGCCGTGGGGACTCTGGAATTCCGCTGTGCAGTTGAACCGTGAGTGGCTGGCTGTTACACCTTCCAATGTTCAAATGTTCACCCATGTCAGGGTTCGTCGATATGCGCCGCAAGTTGTGAGTTACCCATGCCTCTCTCAAAGTATCTATCCTCATCGCACTCCAGACCACGTATCAAGCATGGTGTGACAGTATAAGTAAATTATATTAGGATTGGACGTGAATGTGCCGCTCATCAAATGTAGATTTCAAGAAAAAAACTCTGCAATGCGCAAGTTCCCGTATAATCCGTCTGTCTTTATCCATAACGATTCTCGACAGATGCCTGCAACACCACCAATTCATAAAGAATATGTATCACCTTTGCATCAGGATACAGGGCCTCGTAGTGTTTCTGTAGAAAACAAGCCCTTTCTACTGAAGTACGACAAGCTTGTGGTCGCTGTTGGAGCATACTCTCAAAGTGTGTTTGATCTTCATCTTCAGATGGATTTCTCTGATCCATTTTGCATTTAGCTTTCAACATCCCAGGAGTGAAAGAGAACGCGCTATTCCTAAAAGATGTCAAGGATGCACGGACTATCCATTCTCGGATACTCGAGTGTTTAGAGCAAGCAAATCAACCTACCGTTTCTGATGACGAAAAGAGGAAGTTGCTCAATTTTTGTATCGTGGGTATGCACCATTCACAATGTGGCGCATAGCAGTGTTCTTATATTTGATCTCCAGGTGGTGGTCCTACAGGAGTTGAATTCGCAGCAGAACTACATGATTTCTTACATTCAGAAATAGCCAAACATTTCCCTTCTCTTGCCAGGCTCGCCAAAATTAATTTGTACGATGTGGCGCCTCAAATCCTAGGCAGTTTTGATGATAACCTTGTTAAGTATGTCTAGCATTTCCACACAAAATTCTTTGCTGACAAGAATCGAAAGGTATGCGGAAAAGACGTTCCGTCGAGATGGAATTAGTATTTGGACAAGTCATCACGTTGCGAAGGTCGAACCAGTAAGAGGAATTTGGCGTTTTGATTCCGAAACCATTAACAAGACATTGAGGGCAAATTGTTCTTTCAAGAACAGGGAGAGGGTGAGAAAGATTGTTTTTTCGTTTTTCGCGCTTTCTTACAACGTGGTATTTCTCTGTAGTTCCTTTTGGCCTTCTAGTATGGAGTACAGGATTGTCAGCCAACCCCTTGATCAATTCTATAACGGAAGTGAAGAAACATGACAAGGCGATTGGGTAAGTTATTTTCCTCGCGCACACTTCAATATTCCTAGCAAGATTCCAACCTACAGCCTACTCACGGACGATTACCTCAACGTTATTAATAATGATGGTACAGTCAACGAAGATGTCTGGGTGATCGGTGATTGTGGCATCATCGATGGAGAACCTCTCCCTGCAACTGCTCAAGGTTGAATTAAACTAAATTTTCCAGTCCTCGAGCTATTTAATTCTTACCCTTCCCGTTAGTCGCTGCCCAGAAGGGCAAATATCTGTCAAAGGTGTTAAACAAGATTGTCAAAGACCGACCAGTGTACAAAGCTTTCAAATTCAAGAATCTTGGAAGCCTCGCTTATGTTGGTAATTGGTATGCTAAATTTTCACCTTTGTACTGCACTGCACAAATGTCGATGATCATGTGCAGGAAAGCGATCTATGATAGATCTGGCGCAGGGGATGGTTTTCTATCGAAGGAGTCCGGCCGTTTGGCATGGCTCCTGTGGCGAAGTGCCTATTTCACGATGACTTTATCGCTGAAGAACAAGTGCGTCTTTGCTTATCGCTATACCACAATTTGCTAAGCCAAATAACGCTAGGATTCTCGTACCATTTTATTGGTATGTCCATAGCAGTACTTCATTCCAAACTATTGACTTATTTCTGGTCAATATGTTCAGGTTCCTTACTTGTGTGTCTCGTCTTGGTGTACGCTCTACAAATATTGATTGACACTGTTTTTAGGGATCTTTGGACGAGATATCACACGCTTCTAAGAAAACCATTCCGAGTACAGATATGTAGATTGTTTTTTTGTTCACCATACCTCCCCTATAGATAATGGTGTGGCCCCCGATATTATCTCCTGAACGAGTTAATTCAATTTATCGTCTAGTAGACAAAGTTTTTCCAATAGATTATATTATTACACAGTAAAGTGACCGCTTGTGTCTCCCATACACTTCATGTGCAGCCGTAACATAAAAGCCTGATACTAGTAACTCAAGGACGAATCTGGGGACAGGATTTGCATAACAACTACCCTCGGATTGGCGAAAGAGTATGTGTTTTTTACGCTTCCGAACACTGACATCATACATCAACTGGCGACGGAGCTTGAGCAGTTTTCAATCAGAATTATTCTTCGAGAAAAATTCACTACTCACGACAACAAGCATTTTCTTTTGGATCGCACGCTTGATCTGGAGGACATAGAACCAGGCACGACGTTTCACCCTTATACAACAAATTCAGTTTCAGCAACGGTGGCGGTGGAAACAGCTTACCTCGGTGCCCGGACGTCGGTATTCCGGCTGAATTGTACCCGAATGGATTCCATGATGGTGAAGAACACTCCGGATCTTGACGGCGATTGGCATGAAGTCGAGGTGTCGTTCGGTCAGGACATGGACCGAGGCAATGATTTTAGACTCTGAGAGTTGCCAAACATGCAGCTCGTGTACTGATTGCACACCATCGACCTTGGAAATGGAATCGCGGACACGATCAAGGGAAATCGTGGGCGGCACGCCTTGGAGTAAGACGGACGATGCACTCCGGACTTGGAAAATGTCAGACTATAGTGATGTCGATGGCCAACGGGTTTAACACGTACCTAGAGGCAAAGCACTAGAGAAGATGATGACTGTGATAACAAGGCTGATAATGGGATCAAAGTAGTATTTGAAGCTCCACTGTGTAAGCCAGATAACGAGGCCAGTAGCGATGACTCCAACATTGCCTAGCGCGTCGCCCACAACATGCAAAATGAGAGCGCGCATGTTCATCGAGCCATCAGAATGATTGTGGTGGTGTACATCGCCAGTCACGGTTTCGTGGAGCAAGGGGGTATCCTCCGTCAAGAGTTCATCTCCGAGAACAGGCGTCTTAACGTGCGAATGAGTGTGTGAATGGGTATCTGTACACCATGATCAATATCGTGAGATAAACAGGGATATGAACTTCAGTGTACCATGGATCAAGAATAACCCGAGAATGTTGGATGCTAGACCGAAGGAACCAACGATAACGACAAGTTTAGGATTCGATATTTCTGGGATCCAATGTCACTCATTGATATGCAGCACTTTCAAGGGACATACCTGGGGTATTGATGAATCTTTCCATTGCTTCAAGAAAGATCGAAAAGCAAAGAGCGAGAAGGAAGACCCCATTAATGAGGGCGGCGAGAATTTCAGCCCTGTGCCAACCGTAGGAGTATCGCGAGTCAGTTGAAGAGGAAGCCGATATCTGTAATGACGAGTTAGAAAGGGTACGGAAGGGGTAGAATCGTGAGTACCTTGATCGCGTAAAGGGCAACAATGAGGCTGATGACATCGCTGGAAAAAGCGTTAGGGGTAAGAAGAGTTGAAGGAAAAGGAAACTGACTTGAGCATATGGAAGCTGTCTGCGACAAGCGCCAGGGAGCCCACAGCATAGCCTGTAGAGGGGTGAGATTGGCGTTGGATGCAGTAAGGACAGGCATACCAGCAGTGAGCTCGACAAAGAAAAAGAAAACATCAATGACCAAGAGGAGAGTGATGCGTGCAGAGCGCGACAACGCCATGGGCAGAAAGAGGGACTGGCGATTCGTCCTACTTCGATCCCATCTCTCCGGCTCTATAAGTAACAAAAAATGGCACTGCACTGCATCTGCATGTGCCTAATCACGAGTTCCTCATGGGAAGAGAGAAGAGACGACAGACGCGGAACATGGCGGACTTATAATGAAGGACTAGAATCAATCTGGCCAAGTATATATCGTACCGGGTCGAAATTTCTATACATACATAGCTGTATAGCTGTAAGTAGCATAGCGACACTGCTCCCGGGCCAACACTATATACCTTATCCCTGCACAATATGTATCGCACGACAAAAGACTGACGATTGCCCTAATATCGATGTATGACAAGACTCAGAGCGCTAGGTGATTCCAAAGGTAACGGACGTCGGCTACCGATCGCTATCGTGTCAAAAAAATTTCACTGAAAACAGACAGATGATAGGTACTTTAGGAGATTCCCGCATTTCTGTCAGCTGTCCATCATCAATGCATGGAGTAAATACCAAGTCGGCGGATTGGCCGCCGCCGTAGCGGCACAATACCTATCTGTGCTGTCGTTCCTCTTTGCACTTCTGCTGCATGAAAAATGTGAGAGGAGATTCTTGAGATCATCAAGGTTTTCTTTGTCATCCTTCTAGATCTCCGAGTTGGAATCGTAATAAAGGAGTTTCACTGTATCCACGAGGATTTCAAAGTGGCAACGGCTGTCAATGATCGTTCGATTACCGGCGCCGCCTGAAGAAGTAACGGAAGCAAAAGCGGAGTGCGGAAGTAGATAATAGACGCTGACCTCTCGATTAAGTAGAAAACTACATAATACGTAAGCAAATCACGTGAATGAAGGGAGTTTTCCACCGAGCCGTTGCCTCTCTGTCAGTAACATTTGTTGTGAAATGGGCATGATTGACGTGGAGTCGGCGAACTTGTGCTTCATTGAAGCCTGAAAATGATTTACATGTATGTACGTACATCCATACAACTCTCAAGCACTTGTTTTTTCACACTGTCCGTTATCTGAAAACATTGATTTTGCATGGCTATCCGCATTTCACAGGAACGCTTTACGTATCTGGAAGATATCGCACTCACTCCCTCAACTCTCTAACTTGGAAACGTTCAAAGTTCATGCGAGCTCGTACCTACTTTTAATGAACCTCAATCTTGACTCTATATACCTCTTTATACCCGAATGGGAGGATATGCTTTCAACCAAGGGTACTCTTGGGCGGAAAGGATGCCGCTGTCGTTCTTGGACCAGTAGATGAAATCCAAGGCTGTCTCCCTTGCCAATCTTAAAACACTCTGGACAAGGGTGAGAAGCACTTCAATAACGTGCATTGGCTAGCTTCCTACTCGTCAAATTTCGAAAGACATACCGCATCCACTTGGACTGAGGATACTTTTGGGTTAATCAGATTGGATAAATGGTTTGACAAAAGGAGGGAACAGCCTGATGGATCATTACGAAGGGATTTAATGTGGCAACGTACCGAGCTAAAAGTTGCTACCCTCGTCACCTACAAATCAGGGGAAATCGATAAAATATCTCGACCGTATCATGATCACATCGCAATTATTACTTAACGGCAGAATACAATGGATGGTGACCGCCTACATCTCGTCAAGGTGTTTGTCGCATCGTTACGTGGGACGAGCGTAACCGTTTGGAGTTGGTATCAAACGGGTTTATGACCTCCCTCTTTTCCGTCTTGGCTCGTCATCAGCAGGCTCGATAGACTGCCCGCCTGATTCCGGACGAAGAGTCTTCTGGACAATTGTGTCCCACATCAAGTTATTTACTGACTTTGCTTTGCCCAACTGCTCTCGTAACCGCGCAACCTCCACCTCGAGATCTTGCACCTTGGATTGAAGTGTTAGATTATCTGTTCCCGATGTGGTAGTTGCACTCGATGGTTGCACGAAGAATGCATGGTCTCGAAGGAATTCGTCCGCGTCATAAGACCAGTCGTCTTCGAGAACCTAAGTAGTGATCGGAAATATTAGTTGTCTTTTTTTTTAATGCGTAAATAGAACGAACCAATTTTTGTGGAGGCAGAAGAAGCGCAATATCATGGGCTTCTCGAGTTTTGGGGTCTCGCATTCTTTGGAGTGGAGAAACATGTTTCACGGGGATGATGTCCTTCGTATCTGCCGCACTTCCAACACTCAGATTAAGGTTTATGTGGCCAACAAGATCAGGGGGTTTGAGCATTGTGGCCAAATGAGTGATCACAAAACCCTTGTGCGTCGTTATTGTGCGTAGAAGCTGATGCGATGGGATGTCATAGATGTGGATCATCCCAGTTTCTGTGCCAACAAGAAGGTGAGATGACGTAAGAGAGATGCATAACGCCGAGATCGGTTGGCTAGGAAAGTTGCTAGTCGATACAAGCCATTCGTAAAGGAAAATTGAGATACTCACCCAACAGATATCAGTCGTTTCTTTTGGGCTTCGCGACCCTCTTCCCCCACGCGAATGATATCACTGACACCAGTTCCGCCAATAGCTTCTGTAAATTGACCCCCAGTCTTCGTATCCCGCTGTCGGAAGAGGTTGACTTGGTGTACTGAACCATCTCGCGAGGCCGCCATGAAAATTCGCTCTGTGACATCCCATGTAAGAGAATGTATTGGTCGAGGGAACTGAAATGTCGTCAGAAGGCTTTGTGAAGATAAATCCCAAAGCTGTGGGACATTGTCCGTTGAGTATATTGTCATATATTTAGATCATATAGATACTGACTTTGACTGAATGGTCGACTGACGACGTGAGCAATCTGCATCTCGGGAAAGAACCAATACCGCAAACAATATCCGTGATCGGCAAGGTGTGATCAGCCAATGTGCAGTATGGTAGAGGAAGTTCATTCTGTGTTTCGTCGTCCAGTAATCTGAAAGCGATAGAAAATATGAGCCAGGAACATATACCCAATGACAACCACGTTGGCAGGCTGTATTGACCTAGATACGGACCATACGCTTACACCAGAGTCCTCTGAGCCTGAGATAAGGGCAGAACCATCAAGGGTGAAGCGAAGCACGGTAACTTGTCGATAATGAGCATCCCACGCATGATATAGGATTCCAGAGGCGACCTGAATGTTGTGAAAGGCGTAGACAATAAGAGTTAATACGACGCTTACCTCCCAGAAGTATATTCGTCCTTGTGCAGTTCCACCTGCGCAATATATTCCCCTTGGATCGACTGCAATGCACGTCAATTTTTCGGGAAGGACAATCTTCAAGCTAATTTGATCCTAGCATAGTTCAAATAGTTCACGAGACCAACGTTAAATCAGTGTGGCATACAACATACCTTTTGAAAATTGTAGACATTCAAGATTGATTTATCGGGTTGAGCAGAGAGAATGAAACCTCCTTGGGCATTACGGGTCTCTATGAAAGCAGTACAGTTTGGAGCAGCATTGGTCTGTTTGAAAGATGCAAGCACTGTTCCGGTCTGAATGTCATGAAGAGATATTGCCCCAAGGCCTGCACTTGAAGAAGTGGCTGCGGTGGAACAGAACACACTCTCCTGTAGATGCATCGAGAGCAGGGAGCTTTTTTTTGACTTCGAAAGTTGGTTACAAAATGTCCACGTGACTAAGGGCGCGTGCCAGTGGCCACACAGCACAGCTCGATCCAGTCCTCACCTCCTCCTTCCACCATGGCCACCAACCTCTACGAAACACTTGGAATATCCAAGACTGCCACTGCCGAACAAAGTACTTTCCAACACTCAGCATCTCTATATCTCGCTAATCGGTGGTATTTCCAGTTCGCAAGGCCTACAAGAAGAAAGCACTTGAGACGCACCCAGATAGACTTGGACCTGGAGTGTCGTCCGCCGAGAAGGCTCAATCAGAAGAGCTCTTCAGAAATGTGGCCTAGGTGTATCAAATACGATGGCCCATGCTTATTCTCTTCATAGGTTAACAATGCATATGAGGTCTTGAGAGATCCTCAGAACCGTCAGGTTGGGGCGTTGTCCTTGTACTCCACAATTCCCTATTGAGCTGACTATGTGGCAAAGGTATATGATCAGCATGGTGTTTGGCCTCCACCAGGACCCGAACCAACATCGATGCCTCGTAGAGGCGCCAATGGTGGCCATCGTCCTCATGGACAACATCCTTTCGGTTCTAGGAACGACTTCTACGATCCGTGGGGTGGTCATCGCTCATCCTTTATGTTTACCGACCCTTTCACCCTGTTTGATTCGATCTTCGATGACATTCTTCCTTCTCGAGGTTCTCACTCTCGCCGCCGCCGCCACGAAAGGCCTTGGTTCGCTGCGGAATTGTCGAGGCTAATGAATGATGACTTTGGCTTCCCACACCCTGCATTTGGAGGGTTCACGGACTTTCCATTTGGCCGTGGCATGTTACCTGTCGCCCCATCTGCTACTTTCTTTGGTGGCGATAATGGTGGTCAATGGCGGGCAGAAAGTTTCTCCTCCACAACGATTAACGGTGTCACGCAATCTTCTCACCGACGCCGCAATTGGAATGTAGGTATCACATTCGTCCATGAGGACATCTTAAGTATAAGTTAAGGACTTGACCAATCTGTTGTTTTGGATTTAGGGAGACGAGCATGTAACTCGTACTTATGCTGACGGTAGAAAAGTCCATACGGTCAACGGCGTGGAGCAACCGTCTTCATCTTCCCATCAACAGCTTCCGGCGCCACCTACTTATCCCAGGAATGATCCTGCAGGCCAAGGCCATCCTCGTCAGTCCTCTATTGTGTCTTGCTGTCCTTTCACCTGACTAAATGACAATGTCAGCCATGATTGCGGACCGTCCTCATGGTAACGATAGGCGTACGCCGTTTTCTTTCTCCCTCCTAGTGCTTCTTACATACCTAATGCACAGGCCATGACCAAGTTGAACGTCAGGACTCGCACCGCCGGTGGAGATGGTAGACCTTGGGAGTCTTTGGCGTTGAATGTGTATTTCTTGGACCTTTGCGTCATTTTCCTTTTGTTTTGATGTTATGTACAATGGTTGCGCACACTATGCCACTTCAATCGTGTGAGATCCCTCCTTTTTTATATGACTCTGTATCTGGCTATAAATACCCTTCCTATGTATGATTATCTGCATATGTCTATGTTAAGGTCACTACATGGCACAAGTCATGCAAACGAAACGCCGTCTGTTTTTCTCCGCATCTTTATGATTGCGACAGGAGTCATTTCGCTGATCCTAAATTTTGCTCTAGTGATATGGGAGGAGAGACTCTCAGAAGACCAGGCCTACGATAAAGTAGCGAATCAGAGAACGAGATGTGATTCTGGAGTATGACTTTGTACACCATCGTTAGTTAAAATGAAAACAAAACAAAACTGAGTTCAAAGCTTCATGCATTAAGAGGGAATCGAACCCCCGGCGGGTCGATAGAATACTAGCCTAAGCCTTGAAACATGGCAACGACCCAGGTTACCACTACCCCATTAATGCTTGTTGAAAGGAATAAATACTAAAATATATAAAATGTATTCGGGCGGGAAAGCGGATTTTAACCGTCGTTCCCCAACGTATCTGTTACATTGTTACATTTCTGCTATCTACCTCTGCTACAATATAATAGCTTCTTTTGTACTGATTACTGAATCCTCAATCCCCTGACAGATTTAATTCTTGGTCTTATAATTCACTTTTTCACGACCACAACATAGAAAATGCTTCTGTAAATCTTCAATCTTATGTAACTTTCCATTGGAAATTCTCCACTCGCTCCAAACTTTTTTATCGCACAGCAAAACCAGTTTGTATCATACGTATACGTTTATCGAGCTAGCGTGTTGCAAAAATGATATCACATACATTGAAATCCAGTACCAAAATGTCCAAATACAACACCCTTCCCATATCTAAAACAGTTAGAGTCCTTCAAAGAACGATAAATCCTGCGCAGATAGTCCCCCACCCACAGTTGGAGTGGCCGAAGGCGTATACTTCGGAGGATCTACAGATACAGACGACGCCTCGAGCCCATTTTTCATGACGAGGTTGACCATCTGCGCCGGAGACACCGTCCTCGACTGTGGTGGAGGGGATGGCGACATTGTTGATGTCTGCAGGCCCGAGAATCCTGGTGGCGGGGGGAAGGGGAAGCCAGAAGAGGAAGTCAATGAGGCCATGGCACCACTGTATGCGTTCTTCTGCTGCACTTGCATAGAACTCGAAGGACCAGTTGCATCTGATATCTGAAATCCTTCTGGAGGGGGGAGAGGAGATGGGAGAGGAGATGGAGGGGCGGGCCACCTGCCTGTGCGGCTTGCCGCTACCTTTACCAGACTTAATGTTCGTTGATGGTCAGCTGCTCGTGAACTTTTACGGGCAGGAGGCGATGGGTGTTTGGTAGGAGGTGGCAGTTGCGACGGTTGTGCCGGCACTTCAGGCGGAGGAGATAACGGTTGGCCGAGGAACGAAGGTTTTGCGGGAGGTTGTGGTGGGGAGGGATCGTGTATTGGGGAAGAGACAAAGTCATCAAAGTCATCAAAGAAGTCGCTGTTTAACTTCGTGTGGTGACTTGAAGTATTTAAAAAGAGACTTTGATCCGAGAAAACAGAGGATGTGCTTGCGTCAGAAAGTAGGGACGGCTGAGACACTGGCGGTGAACTGAAGCTGGCAAAGTCATCATCATCCCCAAGAATGTTGTGTTGAGACGAAGCTCTTGAATGAGATGGTGTACCTGTGGATTTAATTGGTGGAGGGGGTGGGAGAATTGGCGGAGGAGGTAAAGTTGCTATGGACCTTGAGTTGGTGTTATATGATCCGGTAGACATGATCGCTATCGGCGCTCGCTTTCCAGAAGGCGTCTGCGACCGTGAGACGGATGCTGATGACTCGAGAGGAGACGAGGAACGCCCACTGAACTGTGAGGATGATGGGGTACCCTGAGATTCACTCCTTTGAAGGCTACTCGTTGGCGGACGTAGAGGGAGGATTGATGTGGTATATAATTGGGGAGGTAGGAGAGAAGGGGCTATTGATTGCGTAGATGGTTTGCTCATCGTGGGTGGAGAATCGAATATAGAGAATGGATCTTTGTCAGGGATCACAGCTGGTTTGGAGAGCTGGGATGTAAGGTTCTCATTTATAAGGTTTGTGGGAGGCGCCCGTGGAGGAGCAGCAAGAAGAGGAGGAAGCGGTGTAGATAAAGGGGAACTACTGAGCATATCGGACAACCCGGTGAGTTGATCATTCTCCTCGATGTCATCTTTTGCACTTGGTACTATGTCGGAAAGGAATTCCAAATCGTCTGTCGAGAGAGCGAGGGACTCCTTCACGCCTGATCCACTGCTTTTACTACGAGAGAATCGCCCAAGGAATCGAGAAACAGCAGACGGCGCCGGCGGTCCTTTATCGGGTATGTCGAGAGCAGTAGTCTGCGAAGACGGTACAGATATTGCGATTGCGGGTGTAGAGTCAGCGACTGTACCAGATGTTGCACCTGACAGAACAGGTGTAGAAGAGCGCGTGGGGGATTTTGCTTTATCAAGGCTTGGCCGAGTGGATTGTGTCACAGGGGATGGCACATTTGACGACGGTATGGTCGTTGATATGGACAATACAGGTCCAGGTGATTCGGACGGCAGAGGGTTCGCCTCCACCGCAGGATATGTGGACTTTCTGCCAAAGAATGACAACAGTCCGCCGCTGCCTTTCTTTTTCATCTCGATAGCGGGTACATGCTCTTCCTTTTCTTTTTCTACAACTCGCCAGCCAGGAGGGAGAAGATCGTCGCTAGCAACTTCGACACGGGATTTGACAGAGACCTCCCATGCTGTTGACCCTTTGGATGCCATATACAGGGTGAATGGGCTGAGTCGGGTTATGGGTACATGTCGCGACAAACGAACAGAATCTCCCATGTGCTTCGCGGTGAATGTTTTTGAGAACTGGACAGATGACGGTAACGTCAGATCTCGAGGAATGAGACGTTTTGAAATGGAATCCCTGAACGACTGTATGTGAGTTTATAGTCGAAGAAACAGCAAAGAAGTCTGCTCACAGTCCTTCGACACTTTCTAAACCACTCCGTGCCCCCACCTGCTCTTCAGCAGAGGACTTAGCAGGCCAGAGATCACTCGAGAGCAACTTAAAACTATCGAGGATGGACGCTAGCCGTTCTGGCGGCTGAAGGACTGTCGGTAGAGTTAGATAGTATAGAGAAGTATCGACGTACAACATGCTCGTCTTGACGTGCCTTCTGACGTTTAGCCTTCTCCCATTCGTCCACCGGTTCTCCAGGTGATTGTCCTTTTGCATCGTGATCTGGTGCTCCCCATGATGCTACCCAGACATCCTCTGATGCGGTGTCAGCAGGCGAAACAACGGATCCCGCTGCCCATGGGTCTAGATTTGGTTCATTGGCCTTAAGGCCAGTCTCAAATGTGCCGAATGCATCAGGGCTTGCTGGAGGTGGGGTTATGGTCGATCTAATCTCAGGGTCTTGGACGGGTTCCGACGTGGGCTCAGGTGTATCCGGTTCGGGGGAAGACGGCATTGGTACTTCATCATTGGCCTGTGGCGACGGTGGACTGTGTTGCACGTGTAACGAGTCAGACGAAGCCTTTCCCAGAGGTATATCATCGTATGTAGACGACCAGCCCGTCCCCACTGGCTCAGACGAGATCCAGAGGGTTGACTGATCTTTCGAGGGCTGTTCCCAGCTCACTGCGGAGCCTGTGGACCACGAAGGGAGGGCAATATCCGCCTCTGCATCGTGGGGAGACGACAATGGTGGTTTGGCAGGGTCACCCCAGGCGTTGGCCCATGGATCGTCCATACAGTGATCACTGGCCGCGGCCAAGAATAATCGGTGCACGTGACTTGGTCTTCTTCCCTTCAAACTCCCGCCTCGGTCGCTGCTCTTTCTGCTTCGACACCATGGACGAGTCCATCCCAGAACGCAATATAATGGAATGGGACGAGACAGACGTCCACAACTGGCTCTCTTCCCTCGGCTATCCACAGTACGAGAGCCAGATACGAGGTCTGGTCGCTTCTTCTCCCTGTGCAGCATAATCTCATTTCATCGACAGAACACAACATTTCTGGTGATGTTCTCTGCATGCTCGACCCGGAGGGCCTTAAAGCAGTCGGTATAGCCACTATAGGTCAAAGGCTTGCCATTCTAAAGGCCGTCTACCTCCTCAAAATTGCTCACAATGTTCCCATTGATTCGGATCACTATGTACCACCTTGTAGGTCGTCTACTCTTTACCCTGAGCAGCGTTCTTACTCTACTTCTAGCGGAGGTCTCAGAACGAGCAGAGAACAACCTCACTCTCGATGGCCTGTACACCATTGTCAAAGATCAGGGTACGTTCTAGACCCCCTGTGGCCAAGGCAAGAAGCGGACTGGTAACTGTTTTCACAGCACAACAAATACAGACTCTGGAGGATGACAACCGTCTCCTGAGTACAACCTTACAGTCACTAGCTGACGAGTTTCATTCATTGCGTAACTCTGTATCACGAAATGTTCGTTACCTCACTTCTTCTGTTACTGAAAGATCTGAACGGCCACTCCATATCACAGGAGGAATCATCTGACACACTCCGCCGGCAACCCTCGTTCAAATGGGCTCAGTTTGTCAAACCTCAACCCTCACCTACCAAACTCGACCAGGCCTTTGATTCCCCTCATCCTTCACCGCACCAATTGGAGCATGATGTCCCACCAATAAGTCGAAATACAGGCAACCCAGGACCATCATCACAGTCAAGCTCACAAGCTCACACACATGCGTCCACATCTTCCTCGGAGAAGCACCGACCTCCTCCCGTATCTGTAACCGACCCCTCAGGCGGCAATTCTAGCCCGACGCCTCAAACACCCAAACCACTTCGACAAGAAAGTTCCGAAAATTTAAACAAAAGTTTCAAGGTCACATTGGACGACCCTACATGGAAGGTCCTGCCTGCCGCTCTTAAGAAATATCGCATTAACAACGACAACTGGCAAAATTATGCCATGTTTATTTGCTACGGTTCGCCAGGTACGTTATCAAATTATGACGTATTAATCCAGTTGTCTGACATAGTGTAAACCAGGTAATCGCATAGACCGCTGTCTAGCTTACGACGAAAAACCCCTGCTCCTCTTCCAAAAGCTCAAGGACGCCAAGAAGAATCCCGTCTTTATGTTGAAGCACATCAAAGATATCCGTTCGCCCATAGCCGTTGCGCAGCAGAAGCATGCAGCTCGGAAGGCATCATCCGTCATCTCTACTGACTCTACTACAACTCCTACATCTCAAGGTCATGCCAAAACACCTTCTACTTCTAGGACAAACCGACCGCCACGGCTGGAAGTGCAAGAACTCTCTGCTCCAGCTCCACTAGGGTCATCTTCTTCTCTTGGATCGTCTGTCAGCTCACAGCCTGGGTGGCCGGAACCTAGTATCTCGTCACCAGCTGTTGACACGAGCACAAGAGGCGACGACATGTTTACACCAGGATCTGCAAGTGCGGCACGGTCTTCAACGGCGTCGACTTCCACCACCGCTACTAATATGAGTGGTACTACAGTCACTGGGTCAAGTAATGACCATGAGACAAAGCCGAAAACGTCTGACCCGACGGAGTCGCTTCCAAGCGCGAGTGTCAGTGCGAAGGACGTCCCTGTATCGACTAATGCAATATCGTATGCTGTTGCCATATATCCCTACATGGCAGAGCAAGATGACGAGTTTGATGTTGTCGTGGGTGACACCTTTGTCATTTTATCTCGTGCTCGAGGGTGGTGGATAGTCCAACGCGATCCTACAGGCTCGGGTGTTGTCGATCCAGACAAGCAAGGCTGGGTTCCAGCAGGGTGCCTGTTGGAGACCAACGTACCCGTCGCATCCGCCATTGCAGAAGCCACAGCTGCTAAAAGCAGCGCGACATCAGACGGCGGCGCATCAAAGACACCGATTTTGCCTCTGAGCATCATTTCGACGAGTTTCCCTGGCATTGCTTTGATGGATTATACCAAGAAGGGTGACGAAGAGCTTGACCTGGTGAAAGACGATGCTCTAAGGGTATTCAAGCGATACAACCATTGGTCATACGTGCGTTCGTTCCCTTTTTTCAAGATTGATCAGGTATGACTCACACTCTTTCAGGCTGTCAAGGAAGACGGCGGAGATCGTGGATGGGTTCCAGTGAGTCGCTTAGATTTCATATGTGCTGGAAAGAGTTTTCTCATCGATCCCTTTCCCAGTCTTGGTTCATCGGCAAGGTCGGACAACCTGGTGCTATGCCACCGACCCCAAACAGCAGTGTTCCAGCTCATCTGCATTCATCGTCTGATGATGCCAACCAACCACAGGTATCACCCATGTCCTCCGCGTTTCCAACAAATCAAACGCGGTTGAACCCGCCGCTTTCCTGATGTTTTCTAACGTACTTGCATCCACACACTCACTCTTATCATCGATATCATTCCTTCATCCATCGCTGCATTTGTTTCTTGTATAATTTACCTCATTCATTCGTCTTTATTTACTGACTGGCCACCCGCACGATGGAGTATATGCATATTTTGACCCGCGTGCATTTGCAAGGCAAATGACTCCACTCGTTGTACCGTTACTATGTACCTATATATTGACTTGTACAAGAGAACGATTTCGAAATGGTTACGATAGTTCAAATGCACACTTGGGTTCTCATAGCAGCCACAAGCCACAGACACCCCTTATATCTACAATTCCTTGTTTCGTTCTCGCGCAATTTAAAACATATGCAAAGAACGTATTTCTGCTTCAGCAACCATTGCTCAACGTTCGAACGTTCAACTCCTGGACAGCACATCACTTAAACACAATTATACTAGTACTGGTCATGCATGATATGCCTTTCGGTACGAATCAGATTTGTTGAAACCTTGCTTTTGAAAGACTAACACTGACAGGGACTTGGATTCGAAAAAAAGGCCCTTCCATAATAAGACACAATGCACTCTTATAAGCTTTCATCCCAAATTTGTCTTGTAGAAGATACTTAGGTTGATCTTAAATCGACCTACAAAAGGGGAACCATAAGCATGCCATAAGGTATCACTATGATATATCCTACACTGAGACCCGAGGAGAGGATTCCCAACAGTCATCGTTTCCGAGTTTTCTTTTTCTTCGCTTCGGAGGAGGTATCTGCGGGAGAGGAAACTTCGAGGGTGCCCCCAGCTAGTTCAGCTTCTGGGCCTCCGCCATCCTCGATTTTCGTCCTTGCTTCCAGGAAAAACATGATGTCCCTCAGTTGATCCTGTAGTTCGCGAATTTTAGCAAGGCCTTCTCCCTTATCTTTGTCAGCACGTTCTACTCTCTCCTTCATATTGTTGATGTTGGTCATCAGGCCCTCGCTAACAGCTCTTTCTTCTTTCAACTCCTTGTCTAATCTCCTGGCTAACTCGGTCACTTTTTCTGCACGAGCCTCCACACGGCTCTTTTCCTTCAATACATCCGCCAATCGTGCTTGTTCCTCGTCGGCTCTCCTTTTCGCATCCTCTGTAAGCTGTTGCCTCAATCGTTCGACCAGGCTTTTCAAGTCAGTTACCTGGTTCTTTAACTCCTTTGCTTCGTCCTCGTAGTAGGAACGTTGAGACTCCAGCTGTGACGTGAGAAGATAGGAATATTCGATTCCTATCGCCTCGATCTTCTCCGCACTCAGTGCATCTGCTTGGGTCGGCCCCAAACTACCGTCTCTCGGGGGAACCCCTGCAGATGAAGCAGCACTGGGCAATTCCACGAGCTTTCCATCTGCCTTGTTCTGGATCAGCCGATGGACATATCCGTCACCAGCATAGTCCCATACGCGCTGAGTTTCAAGTTCCAGTGCATAGAGATGAGTTGTGCTCTGATAGTGTGCCTGCGCGTGCGCTTGTCCGTATCGGCCGCAGCCGATATTACCACAGATGAGGCAAATCCAGAGATTGGTCGTAGATGAGCAGGCTGAACATGAGGAAAGGGTCGGTGTGGAGGGATTGGCAAATGGAATTGGCAATGTTGAGCGGGTGGAGGAGGATGTAGGGTGGGATGATTGAAGGATCTGTGAATATCGGCAGACAGGACAGCTGTGATATATGGTCGATGAGATGGAGAACGTGTCTTAGTAAAGGAACGGTGAACTAACCGGCTGTCTCCCCATTTGCTCAAACACTGACAATGGAAGGTATGGGAACATGGTACAGTGATCAATCCAGTTATGGCTGCGTCCATTCGCTCCAAACAGACCGGGCACGTCGGGAGCTCATACATGGAGGACTGTGGAGAACTAATGTTGTGTATTGCCTGAGAGACCGAGTCTTCTGAATCGATAACTACGGACATAACATGCACGACGCTGCAAGTTTCAGGCTGACGATTGAAATATGAGAGATAAAGCTCGAGATAGAATGAAAATACTGACATCCATAGAATTGAAGGGCTTGCCATTGTAAGCTTCAACGAATTCGGCGGCATCGGCAGGATTGAAGAATTTGATAATTGCAATGGAACGATTGGGTACAGAATCGCTGAAACAATTCACTGTCAAACTGGTTGTGTTTCAGTTACGGTCGTTATACTTACCGAATGAGACGAAGGTGAGCCATACCTTCCACTGCAGGAGCGACAAACGTCAAGAAATCTGACGGAGTCATGTAAGCTGGAACTGCAAGGACTCCAAGGATGACTTCATCAGGATCTTCGATCGTTGATGAAGGTGGAGGCACGACATCGAGTTCTTGTAGAGAGTGATTGTTCGTAGACTCTCGGAAAACATGAACTATACCCTCAGGTAAATTGGTGGTCCCAGATTTGCTCCGAGTGTGCGGGACAAATGTCGCCTGAAGGGTTCCTGGTCTGGCATAAGGCTCCTAAACCATCATGTCAAAATAAACGATATTCAAACCTCTGCTGCTTTCTCTCTCTTTTCCAACAGTATAAGGTGCTTTGTTCATGTCTTCAAAGTCAACCCAGTCGATCTGGATGGGTCCAAATCGGTAGTCTTTGTTTGCTGGTGTGGGCTGGGTGTTGTACAAATCTACAGCCTGAGGTCCCCCCTTGCGGACCTTGTGTGCGGGCAAATGCTGGAATAAACGAGAAGGTATGTATGTGTCGGCAGCTTGAGGTTGAGACTGAGATATTTGTGGCTTGCGTTGAACACTGATGCGTATGTGGTATCCTCTAGAGCAACGCATTTCAGATCGGCAACATCGAGACTAGGTCAACGACAAGTTGACGAAAGTGATATGAGTTCAGCCACAAAGATAACAAATGAAAACAAAGAAATTTCCGGCTGGAAGAGACGTTCAGCTAAGCTTTCGATTGATCCAAGGCGCTTTCACCCTATCTCGTCAAGTAATAAGTACGCGGGTATCACTTCTTGTCCATAGGTTGTGTCTCCACTGCCATGTTCTTTCCCTCTTCGCGTGGTTGCGTCGGTATCAGTATCACGGCTGAAAATGTAGAATTGTTGTCGCGGTCATGTCAATGGGTCATGTCAATGGGTCTCGTGCTCGTGTCACTACTCAAGCGCTCTTGCCGCAAATCTATACAGTTATCCTGGAAACGTTGGCTGGGCTCCTCCATTTCCTTGCTCGTTTATGTATGTCTTGTTCATTCTTTGCCACTCCCTACTACTAACGGCCTTACGTAGATCGAGATAGTAGATATGGACTGTACCTCTCACCACACCATCTTGCTGAGTTTTATCCATAATCAGGCAGAAATGGTCTTTCTTTGCTGCTATTTTCAATGATTTCTCTTTTGGAATGCGCTGTCGCTGATGAAGTTATACCTCCTTTTCTTGTGCAGACTAGCCTTATGTCGTCGTGGAGGCCATTGTACTTTATCATACGACGAGCTGTTGAAACAAGCCATGTACTGGGGATCTGGTCGCCACTTGGAAATACTGATAAAACGTTCGAAGCTCTCTTGGATTGATACCGTGGCGCAAATAGTGCTATCACTCTCAAGTTTCAATGTTAATACCTTTAGGAGGCAAGGTCCTTCATGCGGCACATTATAGACTGTGGTTATCTAGATCTCAAGCTCTCGCTGGCGTTACTAAAGATCCCATTCGCGTGATGTTCTTATATCTGCACTGAATCGTGAATATATATATCTGAAGGTTTAACGTTTAACGTTTATACCTTATTTTCCGATTTCGTCCTCCTAATTTTCTCATGACTTCTTCTCTGGCATTCTACTCTGACCCATCACTCACTATACCTGTACATTCCTCAAATCTATAGGAAGGCTAGTCGATTTCTGTGAATCTGGCTTAAATTGAATATTCGGCATTTACATCTTGGAAGGAGGATATGGTGCACAATTAGTGTCTGATACGGTCCGATCAAGCTTTTCCCTTCCGTTGAGGTCTCTCATTGAGATTTGAGTCCATTGGCTATTATACAAGTTCGTTGACACAATCATAGGGGGTAGCGTACCGCCGTCAAGGCTTCAGATATCTCGCTGGCGTTATTTATTTGGGCAGTTATTTCACATACCAGTGCGATTTCGACATGCCTTCACAGTCAATTCAGCTCGCTTTATACTGTAGTCGTCTTAATGGTCTTGGGGGGTTTTCCCAGACGGATCGGAGACGAACTAATACTACTTATCCTTGCATCATATACTATCACTTGATACAAAGTTATGATGATGGGTGAACTCGAGCAGTGGAGAAGTCTTTTATCTGTATCTCGGTACATATATTATACTAGCATCATAGTTAACCTGACTTCTTCAAGTTCTCGATTGTTGACCGTTATCTGAGTCCTGACAGCGCCACAATATCAATGGCCAAGACGGACATATGGTTCAATCAGAAGCTACCACCCGCAGCCCAGCTGCTCGTTCCCAACCGCCTGCTCCGCGGGCATTCGTAGCATCGACCCTGCTGTTCCAGAATAGCCCTCTGTTAGGTTCTACCAGGGGAGTACTTGGAGCCCGCTCTGAATTATTCTCCGCGTACGCGGGGGGGCGTGGCATTCCGCAGTTATGTAGCACCTACCGTTTGTACCGAGCAACATATGTAGGCGCCAACTCGAAGCGCCTCAGGCTCGTTAAATAATTGATTTTTTCTTTTAAAAAAAAGCTACCACCAAGAGGAGATCTCATATCTTCTGAGTTTTACTTCCGCCTCAGTATGCAAGAATATGTAGTACATAGGTACCACGACGTTCAAAGCACGGTGTCACTCCGGAAGTTTATGTTTGTCTTAAATGTCGAAGACGACTCGGAGCTCGGGGCATCAAATAAACACAGAGTGGCGATCACTCTCTGATGACTCCGATAAAGGCCACATCTGCACCAACTTGAACCGTCCTGTCGACCACAGCAGCCTTCAATTTGATTCCGACAGAAGATCTTGACTCTGTTGCCGCTCACTCGGATGTCCTATGGATTCCCTCTTCCACCTGAACAAGTGCTGTACAAGGATATCTTCAGTATTCTGTGTATGTATCAAAATGCTATATATCGCCACCTTGACATCGGCAAACGCAACATTCCTGCCAAGCCTAGTACCGCGAGGATGTCACATATTAGATATCGTGTGCCAAGCTTGAAGAACGACGGAGCAGTCACTGCTAAGGCTGTATAAAATACTCGTATGGCTCGAAAAGAGGTTGTGAATCTTTCGTCATATCTTTGTACGTCTATTTACAGGTTCTTTAAATCAAAATTACTTAGATCTGTTACAGATGGTCCTTCTACACATCCCGAATCGAACGGAATGCGAATAAAAATGGGGTTAAATGTGGGTCCATATGTACAGGCAACGTCGTCCCTCTCGTTTGCTGCTGATTTTACTTATGTAGTTGAACTTGGATTCAAAATTCGATTTATAGCTCAGGTAGCAGTTTAGACACCACCTCTGGGCATCAGCGTATCACTGACAGCAGTGGTAGTGAGACCTTTTGTCTTCGATCTCGACGATGAATGGCAGAATACCCAGTGCGCATGCCAGCGCGCATACTTCAATGGCGAATATAGAGAACATGTTTCCCACAAAATCGTTCTATAGGGGTACAATATTCCAAATACTCGTTGTTGGGTTGTAGGTGTTTCTTTTAATCTATAAAACTCCCTCGCCTTGGTCTAACTTACCTCTACTATAGTATCGCATTCCTCGGGCCTGGCCTCTGGTATTTATATCTTCACTATGTATTCAGTAATTTTCAACTCCATACTACGTGTTTTCTTGATCCAGGAATGCGACAAACAGTCTTGGTGCTGGTGGTGCCTTACAGCCTTACCTTGTCAAGTAAGCTTCTTGATCCACAGCTCGAATATTTGTTGACAAGCTTATTGACGAAAATAATTTTAGCGCTGCAAACTCGTACGCAGCTTTGCCCTTTCGCGGATAATTCTTTGAACTTACCCCAACTTTAGCATTGTTTTTGCGGTGCTCGGCCTCCTCTGCATTTTAAGTGCTATAGCTGTGAACAAAATCGGGGTCAAGAGAACGTTGGTCATAGGGAGCTTAGCTTGGGCACCCTATTCTTCGGCCCTCTGTAAAGAACAGCAATTCTTGGTTATGCATCACTCATCTATATCTCATGTAGATCAAAACAATAGATACGGAACTGTAAGTTACTCAATCTGCACAATATCTGGAATTCGCCATGCTTTACCTCTGATCAGGAGTGGTATGTAATTGTTGCCGCGTCAATATGTGGGATTTCTGCTGGACTTTATTGGGCAGCAGAGGTGCGTCAGATTCTATCATGATAATAATCATCCATTCTGTGACCAAAACATTTTCTTTCACTTGCAGGGTGCCATTGTACTGGCCTATCCAGAACATCGAAAGCGGGGTCGCTATCTAGCACTGTGGCTAATCTTCAAAAATGGTGGCCAGATTGTCGGGGGAGCGATCAATCTGGGACTGAACGCACATAGGTCTACAAGTGGGAAGATATCCCATAATACCTTACTCACATTCGTTATCCTTCAAGTCCTGGCGGTGCCTACTTCCTTCCTCATATCGAACCCAGAACAGGTGCAACGCGAAGACGGAACTAAGGTCAAAGTTGACGAGCAGACAAGTACTCTTGAACAGTTCAGGAAACTGTGGAGGGCGATCACTTCGAAACAGATGGGTCTTCTCATACCCATTTTCTTTAGTAAGAGCACAATTTTCATACCGGGCACTGAATTTTACTAACTTCAATATCATGTCCTCAGGCAGTTGGTTTATTGGGGTTACGCCTCGACATTCTTGACCTTATATTTCTCAGTGAGCTGATGACGTCCTTCTGCTTCCTCTCTATTTAATAAACACCCTGGATCAAGGTCCGCGCCAGAGCACTGGCTTCATTACTGAGTGCAATTACTGGAGTTGTTGCAACTGTAACACTAGGTTGCTTCCTTGATACCCAAAAGCTGTCTTTGAAGGTTACTGCTTCCTAAAAAACTACTTGATTGAAGCTTGAACTCAACAGAAAACCACAGGCACGGGCGCGATCCGGCGGTGCTTTTGTCATGACGACATTTTCGGCCATTTTAGTGTGGGCGCTCGTTGTACAGCATGAGTACAGCAGAAGAAATCCTGGGACACTCGATTGGTCAAGTCCAGGTTTTGGCCGGGGCTTTGGCCTTTACATCATGCTCAATACAGCTGGCAGTATGGTACAAAATTATCTGGTAAGGATGTTTTTCTTTGTGTCAAGGCTGACCCATAACTATGGTAGTACTGGTCCGTTGGATCTTTGGCAGACGGTACAATTGAGTTGACGCGCAACGCTGGTATATTCCGGGGAATTGAAGCTTGGGGTCAATGTGCTTCTTTCGGAATTGGATCGTCGTGAGTATGCATGACCCTCAGCACCTTCGTCGGCTGACATCCCAGCACTTGATTTCATAGCCGTTTTAGTACGTTCTACACTGTAGTCATCAATACTGCCTTTTGGGGGGTTTCTATACCTCCCGCATGGTTCTCTCTGTCCACGATTGGCGACAAGGATTCCCCATATGTTCCATCTGTTCAAAGCTTGGTCGAAACGGTTTCCGTCGGCGTCCATAAAACGCCAAAAAAATCGGTTTCCACATAAACTCGCTTTCTGCTCTTTGTATGATTTATAGCGGTGTCCAAGGTTCATGATGAGTTGAAACAATTCTGAAGGATAGCATCAATGAGTTTGGACATATAATGATATGTGTATCGTACACGCTATATAGTAGTAGCTAGGTGATCCAAGTCATTTTGGTGACCGTGGAAGAATGATGACGAAATTGATACTTAATGGCAAGCTTACCTTCTTCGACCGTGATCCTCATCTTGTATGTAATGCATTGAGTGCGGACTGGTTGAACAGGAACGTTTATCTCGGCCTACAACTCAGTTCAACTAGTATCTCATGCGCGTCTCCGCCTTTTTCAATGCTTCACATTCCTTAATTCCTCTAACAAAGCCATTGTCGCTTCGGTCATTGAATATCATCCGGGCAGCGCTCTCGGCGCTGAAGGAGGCCGATAATTCGTCACGTTTGATTGTGGCTCCTAGGAATGCTGGAGTCCTAATACCTTTCTGCAACGTGAGAGGTCGTCCGGGAATTCTATTCGAATTGAGAAGCACTACATTGCGATCCCATTCGGGGGAGATTTGGTACGAGTGTCCCACTATCATGGCTGTCAGGTATACCAACAGGATCATATATATTATATTAAATCACTTCAGTTTCCCTGGTGGCCGCGTGGACAAGGTGTGGCCTGTTCAACAAAACTGATGTGATTTATATAACTTGACTTCGAACTCAAACAGACAGATAAATCATTTCTCGCGGCAGCGTTAAGAGAAACGAACGAGGAATTAGGGATATCCCCGGATCGTGTTGATGTGTTGGGTGAGATTAGACCGCCCCAACTTAATTTCCGGGGTGATATGTGCGTATGGCCATTCGTGGTGAATAATTCAACTCTACGTATGCCAAACACGATTGTTAGTTAATCAAATCTATTTGGTATTATCACAGGGCTTTGTCTATCCAGAATCAGTTGAGGATTCAATACGAAACATGTCTGAAGAAGACGCGTTGCCATCCCTAGATCTTCTCTCGCTACACAGTGAAGTGTCATCACAGGAAGTTGGAGCTACATTTCATGTTCCACTAGCTCTTCTTGCGGACCCTAGGCGACATAGAATATCTCATTTCCGTAACGCCTTCCCCTACATCACCGTTGACGTGAAAGACGTAGTTGAAGATGCCGGAGGAAGGAAAGTTGGCATCACGTCTTTGTTAAGGGAGGGGACTGATATCAATAATGATATTGGCGAGCATAACGGGAAACAACAAAGAATTGAGGTGTGGGGTTTGACGGGATGGTATCTTTCGATGCTGATGTGGACCCTACGTATATTCCCGTAATTTGTCGTCAATGTGAGGTGCGTTGCAAAAATTGGGGGAAAATGGCATTGAGTAGAATCAGATCGACTTTCGGGAAGCGTACGGTGACCAACAGTCACCTCATAGCAGGTGTCACTGGCGGCGGCGGAGACCTGCATCTGTCACTTCCTCGATAGACGTGTTGATTGTCGCGGGTTTCTTTTCTGAGTTCTTCGCAATGTTAAGGTCATTTTCTTTTTTGAGCTGGTGTTTGATCATACGACGTGGTTTGGTGCGCTTGGATCTGGATTGTGAAAGTCGTGATTGCCAGATGAGGTACAGGACAGCCTCAGCAACTGCCACAACGATGGAGGCAAAAAGTGCGAGAAGTACTCTCTGTCAACCAGGATCAATTGCGGGACGTACGAAACAGCAGTTGTTGGACGCACCCATTCATTCTTCCATCTCAGCTTGTCCGCAGCCCACCATATGGCAAATCCCGACCCCAACACGCTCAGGAGGCCATTCAAAAGGGCTGTGATATTTTTCCTCTCCGCTGATTTTGCTGCTGCAATCTCCTCGGGGTCCTGAGGGGGTATATAAGTTCCAAAATTGCGTTCAGGTGATGTCGTAGTGCCCGCTAACAATGTAATCATTGAGTATGCATTGGGATCCAAGGGTGGCGAGTGTGATCTAAGAGGTTCGCGACCAGTTGTAAGTGCCCATTGAGAGACAGAACGTAAGACGGAGTAAGGTATTGTTGGTGGAGGAGTTGAGGCAGTGTATTGCCCAAGAGCATCAATTAGGTCGTGAGGCGCGACCTCCCGCAAGTCCCGAAGAGTATCTACGAGATGGCGTTCTAAGGATATATTGAGGCTGTTCGTCAGCTTGACGTCGCTCATCGACATCGATGGAGACGTGTGCTGGCAGATGAGAAAAAAGTCTTCCTGGGTCCTGTAAGCGATGTCCCGTGGGTGTAGTAAAGTCCAATCACCCTACGGTCTCTTGAACAGTAGAACAGCCTTAGGACGAGCAAAATATCCGGTTCGGGTTACCCAAGTAAAGGTATCGGGGAGACGTCCACGGATGACATATATGTCCTCGATCACGCGTATGGCCGTATGGCGCGTCCGCGTCAATCTCATTCAATCCGGGCCCTGCGTCCACCAGCATTTCGACGTACACACGGGCGCACTTCTCAGAGTGTGAGCTTCATACCTCTGTTTGATCAACAATGTCGGAAAATGCGGAAATTCAAGTCCTCCTGGAATCTTGGAAAACTGCTTGTGGCAAATTTGACATCACTTCAAGAGTTAGCATTGTACAGCTTGTAACCACCCTTGAACACATCGCGCAAGCTCTTGCTCAGGACGAGGAAGAAAGGTGGGGTGACAAGTATAACCCATTTGTACAGAGTTGATCTATTCCCTCGATTCATGGTTAGGATTGCTCTTGGCACTCATGAAACACTTTGGAAAGATTTACAAAAACTCTGGCGAGATCTAACACGAGCTCAGCTCACCTTTTGGGATGTCGATGATGAGATTGATCGAGCTTCGAATAGAGATGAAGATCTCCGGACGGTCTGTGCCAGTCTTGCAAAGTTCACCCGCAATCTGGTGGCTGGTGTCCCAGAAAATCAGATTAGAGCATAGTAAGGGGGCCTTGTTTCTGAGTTTCCGATATTCTCATGTGCTGATTTTTACACAGCGAAAATGAACCTGACATGAGACGTTTACTCCATTATCATACTTCTTGGTCTGCTATGGAAGCAGACACGGAGTGTGAGTTAACTGTTTTCCATTCCGATACGGTGCCTTGACTAAATTCTCCAGCTCTCTCTGTATCTCGTGTACTCACCCAGGCTATTTCTAATATGGTTACAACGAATGAAGCACTTATGTCAAAACTTTGGGAAACGTATCTGAATCTTCCGGAAGATCAGGTTGTCCTCATGTACGAGAACTTTTGCTTCGACTTCCTTGTACTCTTTGACCCATTGGGACCAAGACAGTCGATTACTCGCATCTCCTGATCCCCGCACAGTTCTTACTGTCCTTATTTTCATTCTCAATTGTATTCATGGGAGTCGCTTGCGATCGTGAGTATGTCCCTCGTCTGCAACCGCCATGATCGAACTTTCCTATTGCAGAACAATGCTCACTAGGACGGCGGTGGGAGCGCGTGTCTGCGTTTCGTTACTCGATGATATGCTGAAACTCTACGAAGCGGAAGAATCAAGTGTTGGTGCTCAGGCTTTCGACGTTGGGTATGCCGGGCCCCCATGCCCTTGTTTTACGATGTGATGGGCATCTAACTCAAATTTCCAGGTACGACATCATGACCCAACTCATTGAACAAGGTCTAGTGCCCGACCTCTACGGGAAATTTACCATGTACCTTCTCCAATTCTTCGTGTCCAACTGATATCCTGATTGCGATGATTGATGTTACCCCAGATCGGAAGAAATCGTTACACCTCATCAAACAACTCTTTTGAAAATCGTGGACTCTTACTTGCAGTCGGTCCAGACAAGTCCTCTCCCGTCGGAGTCCCGAATCGTCAAGGTCCATCAGAAGTTGACCCCTATGCTTGCAAAATGCTTCTTAGACTTATCAGCATATGCACGCAAAGCCGTGGAGCGTTCTATTCATCCCCCGAATCACTCTCCGCGTTCTTCGTCGATTGCTGATATATCGTCTGATGACCTCAGTACTCCCAAACTTTTACCACCAGCGGAACTTGATGTCATGCTCCCGAAAGTTTGTGAGGCCCTTGTTCTTGTGACGCAATGCATTGTTACCATTACTTTGGATGCCGAGGGAGAAAACACTGATGAAAGCCGGAATGCGGCTCCAGAGTCTAGTTTAAAGGACTTTTTCCTTGAAACACGTTCTGATGATGGTGGAATCGTGGAAAATTTGATAGGTAAACTGCCTTGAACTCAAAGTGACAACCAGTTCGTTTACTTATCTGGGTTATGACGCAGACCTATTGCGTCTCTTGGATGCGTTTCTTCCACGGATTAATTTTGGTAAACCGGTTAACTCCAGTCCCTCCGGAGGTCAGGGCACGCAGAAACTACCCACACCGACAGAAGGATCAGCGTCAGACCCAACTGGTTTTCAGTATCTCAAGCGCGACCTTGTCCGACTCCTTGGAATCCTGTGTCATGGTGTTAAGATTGTGCAAGATCTCGTTCGAATTTGTGGTGGCATTCCCATTGTCATGAACCTGTGTGTCATAGACGAGAGGAACCCATGTTAGTCACCTTCTATCAACAGGTGTCTATCATGAAGAACTGACAACTCTAACAAAGATCTGCGTGAACATGCTATTTTTGCGTTACGTTGTCTTTTGAAGGATAACAAGGAAAATCAAGCTGTAGTTGATGCGATCCAGCCTACCCGCGAACAAGACGAGGCCGTGTCATCCTGATCTACTACTTACCTCAGGTCCAACAATCAATCGAAGATATACTGGATATGAAATATGATTCCCGAAATCGTAGTGGGGTTTCCTTTCATTAGCGAAACCGCATAGTATTCTTCTGCTTCTGGTGAGTCAGAGAAGAGTACAAAATCGACGATGCTGGAGATATCACAATGACACAAAGAGATAACAACATTGTAAGAGTAGTAGGTAGAAGGGGTCCAATCTTATTAATTGACTATTCCTCTTCTTCGTCCTCCTGTAAGAGGGCTCGTTTTCGTGTCCCGCCCGACCGGCGCACCTGGAACTCCTCCTCCTCCTCCTCTTCCTCTTCACTTTCAACGTCCAAACCAGCTTGTCTGCCTTCGTCATCGCCAGACTCCCGTCTTCGCTTTTGAGCATCTTGTTCGATCTGTTTGTCAAGTTTATCCAACGGGTCGTCATCGTCGTCCTCTGCAGCTTTCCTTTTCTTTCCCCCGTGAGGTGCATCCTCGTCGGAGTCAGCCACAACAAAATCATCTTCCTGATAGTCCTCAGCACCTCCTTTTTCGCTATACTTTTTCTGTGATTTGCGCGCAGAGCCGCCGGAACCATCTTCATTCTCTTCATCTGTGCCTTCAAAAATTCCAACCTCATCCTCGTCATCACTCCAGACATCACGTCCGGCAGTTTTCCTGGAGTATCTCCGTTTCTTTCCTCCAAGAATGTCATCGTAGTCATTCTTCTTTTTTGTCTTCCTATTGCTTTGTTTCATTAGCTCCATCTTTTCACGTTCCGGATCCATGGTCGGATCGGGTGCCATTCGTAGACGGGCGACTTTATTGTGCTTCTGACCCACAGCGCGAACGAGCATTCTATGAGTCTCCGACTGCATACCGGTAGGTCGGAGAG
Source organism: Termitomyces sp. K1Aa (assembly GCA_018221735.1). Lineage (NCBI taxonomy): Eukaryota > Fungi > Basidiomycota > Agaricomycetes > Agaricales > Lyophyllaceae > Termitomyces > Termitomyces sp. K1Aa. The sequence continues at coordinate 35,692 of JABAJX010000041.1, forward strand.
ACATATAACCCGTGATGACAGCTTCCGCCTGGAGGACCTGAGAGCGCTTATGCTGAGCTACAAGGTAGGTTAGACCCTGCGACTTAGCTGGCGCCGCAGATCGAGAATCTTGTGTTTGCGGAGCTTGAGACCCTAAAAGCTGGCGAGGCGCTGCAGCCGATGTGTCCAGACTCTGGTTGATGTCGAATAATTCTTTACCAAGCCTTAGACTCAATGTACCGTCAGACCAGCGTATTATGCGACTATTAGATTGCCGTCGCTATATATCTATTTAGGATCATTTGCGGGTAAGGGCAGTGTGAAACTCACCTCTATGCCGGTTGCATCTTTTGTCCATCTCCACCGTACGGTGTTTTCGACCTTGAGTTTGATAGACATGCTTCGTTCTCGAATGTTGTCACCGAGTTCTTCTTCGTCATGTTCGGGTCCCATGTATGTATCCGGATGAAAGGGTTTAGAATCGACTTTAACAAAATTTGGCATCCGAATGACCCAATTCTGCGTGTTATCAAGCCATAACATCAACCCCAACATCATCGAAACATGCATTCTTCACTCACTGCCCCATCTGAGCCTCTTGGAACGGGTAAATTTGGAAATGAGACCTCGGCCTCTTTAACCTCGACCGCAATTTCCGGAGGCACGTCTTCCTCTTCATATTCCAATGCTTGCCTCCGGTCTCGCTCTGGGGAAGTCAATCTTTCGGATTCATGTCCTGAAGCGGACGGAGAAGCAGCAGAACTATTTGGGTGGTCTGAGTCACCGAACCTACACAATTTCTAGGGCTTACTGTGCTTGTTTTGCCTCCACTATATCGTCGTTTCCAAAAAGATCATCCATACCTTCGTCATCGTCTTGCAACTCGGCCTGATCCTCAGCATCTGCCATATCAACATCTTCAGATACATTATATCGGACTTTGTCATTGGAGTTGGGTAGACTGGTCTCGTCGAGCGCGCCTGCAAGGCTGGACATGGTTTGAAACAGGTGAGGCTCAGGCTCAGCACGTGACACAAAAACGGGCTCTCGAAAACTCAAAAAGGAAACTTGCTAAGATGACATCCTGCACACCAAATGTCATTTGTGAAATGTGCTACTTCGAGATCTACACAGCCGCCCTGCTTGATTACAGTGACTGTTCAAGTCATTGCAACAATGTCTGCTTATCACTGTTGGCCTTCTTCTCGTCAACTCGAAGCCACGAACGAGCGGATTGATATCTGTTTCAGTGTCTTGCCAACACTCCCAGCAACTGGTTCAGTTCTGTTCAGCTCCCACCCAGTCCTTTCTTGAAGGGCTGTGTATCATACATCAAGTCCTGATTCTGTACGTGGCACACGATCTTGCCTAAACAGGGATGCGCAGCCAACGCAACTTTCTAAATGGTGTTCCATACTGTCACGTCGGAGAGACCACACAAGTGATTGTCACTGCTGTCATGCTTCCATTCACTGCGAATCTGTTTTGGACAGTGCGCCCCGGTTGATGTAGTAGTTCGTTCTTATAACGACCTGGCACAACGGCATGTGAATTTCGACGTACAAACCCGCTTTGGGCGGCAAAAATATGCTCACAGCTTTCGTTCAAAATGGGAAATCAAGTTCTTTCCGTATCGGCATGTTTCCCGACAATCGAAGCACCCGGGAAATAGGTGTGAGGTATATAACGTGCTGTCGACTTTTCTGTCTTTGCCGTGACTACTCCAAAATGTCTGTCCCTCCGTATCAGTGAGTCACGACTCCGTTTTATATACTTGGACCATAGTCGAACAACATACCATCTAGATCAGAGACTTTCACCCTGTCTCCCTCTCTGTCGCCGCCTCTCAGGACCTCGCCTTCCCAGTACTCGCAAATGCAATCGACGTATTCATTGGCATCCGTACCTCGCGGCATAGTGGGCTTTGGTGATTATGACTATGAAAATTACCAATCCATCGATGACCCTCCTCAAGTCGAAAACTATGGGCAAAACACTCAAATAAACAATATGTATTCTGGAGGCGCTGATAATTTTCCGTATCACAGCGAAGCACAAACTTCAGAAACTCTGAGCACCTATTGGCAGGGTGTACAAGTTCCCCCCATCATCGAGGCCTCAGCTCATCTACCACCCCTTAACAATCAATTCATGCGGTCTACACATCTTCAGAATGCACACTGGCCCGGCAACTCATCTTCATCGGCCTCTACCCGCCCGTCCACAGCTGGCTCAAACTATTCAAACTATTCACAAAATTATTCTAATTCTCCAGGATCCGCCCGCTCTTTCAGCTCTTTTCCACAGACCTCGTCCAGCGGCCGACGCTCAAGATCGTCAGAGTTGATACCTTCCCCTTACTCATCTCATCTCTCACCTCCACAAACTCCGAACCTCATGCCTGCGGATGATGCACTTCCTGTAAGTAACGATCTGAACTTGAAACTATATGTAGCCTCGATCATTCATGACAACTCTTGTTCAGAACCTCGATGGTCATCGAGAACAACTCAGACTTTTCAAGGCGGCTCTTACGCTCCCTTTGAGCTTCCACGCCGGGCCTTTTGTTCCTCAAAAAATGTACATGCCCCACACCAACAGCGACAGGCGTCGATATGTCGAAGAGATTGACCTTCAACTTCCCATATACTTCTGGATGGAATCTCCCGACGAATGTGGGATTCCGCTTGTCGATGCCTTGCACTCCCGCGTACGTCGGTTGAAACAACGCGACGAGCCTGTATTCGAGGGGCGCGGCCCCAGTATATCAGTCCGAATTCAAGTGAGCAGCGTTCTTTGTTTCTTGGACGACCATCCCCTCTGATGTCCATCAACGCAGTGGCCTGGCTATAGACCCTGGAGTCGTCAGATCCCCACTAAGGACTTTCGTAGTCCTCCTCAGCCAATTACCAAGGCAAAACTAGCAAAGAATATTGCTAAATGTGTCGAACGCTTCCTCTCTGTATGTGGGATCTTTTAACTCTGCGTTCATATTTAAATCTAGGATGTTAAGGCTCGTTCAAACAACTCACTTGAGGACGACGTTGATCCGCGGTGGAAAGTTGGCCCACGACACCATGAGATCAAACTCGAAGATCTCTATCTCGTGAGCATGCATCATGTCTCAATGGGAAGCTGGCAACCCCATCTTAGGCTCCGTCGACCCCTGCCTCAATAAGTCCTGGACTCTTTGCCATCCCCTTTCATCTTATGAATATCTATCTCCATTTTTTTCATACCTTCGAAAATGAGACTATACTCATATTCTAATACCCTCATCCGAATGTAGGCATGCTCTCGCTATTTCTAACGACCACCCCACGACCTTCTGTGTATGTCGTTATCGTCTCTGCTTTGCTGTTCTCTGTATCCATAGCTCACTAATAAGTAACGTAGATGTCAGGCTTGTCGGCCTGTATCCTTGTACTGTATGATGTTTTCCCTCAGAACTCTTCTCTCTCAGATGAGGATTGTTCTTTCCTATACCTTTGGACTTGATATGCTATAAAATCCGATCTCGGCGGAAACCTCGCGGAATTTAAATATTTATTTGAATATCTGAATGTGACCTCAGTTGGAACGCCGACAAATTCAGGTGCTCAGCAACATAACACATCGCGCGCCCTTTAGCTGTGCATGCTGTGACAGAGGTCGGCACGGAATCAAGGAAGATGGATCGGTCTACAGCTAATATCAACAAATGGAAGCCTTCTGACATCATGTGGTGGCGACTAGAGACTGCGCCGCACGGCGGAAATTAGCTCAGGGTACCTTACACAAACCTGAATTACCTCAAGACAGTATATCCTATCTCAGCCAAGCTGTGCATGAGATGCTCGGTTGAAAGCACGTCCAGAGTTCGGTTGTCATTTGCATCGACTCAGTACCACTTAGTGTCAATGGAGTGACCTCCTTTGCTTGTCCTGTGGGGCCGAAATGTTCCCCGTGACAATAAGAAAGAATTCCTTGCAATCTAGAAAGCACAATGGCGACGTATATTCAATCTAATACATTTTTCGAAGATTTTCCTAGGAACGAGACTCGGAAGTTGACATATCGGAAAAGTAAAAAAATAAGATTTGAGAAAACACACAGTGGTGGCGCTGGAATAAAATCTCGTTTCAACTACCAGTATTTTTCAGATGTAAGGAATTCAAAAAGTCTAGTCTTTATCGCAGTGAAGCCTCGTTATAGAAGAATCACAGGACGCAGGGTTGAAATTGAATCCCAAACTGATTGGGAACTAAGGCTATGTACATACCACGATGTGAAAGTACTGGGGATTGCCCTCCATCTAGGGACAAAATCACTTGAGTCAAATCAAGATTGATGACAGATATAAATCGCTTCTCAGGAGGCGACGAATTCACGGCCATCCGAGTCTGGACTTCCATTCCCTGTTAATATTAACATCTCGTACACTCCGACGACAGAAGTCTTCTGTTATCTCCTTCTTTTTCTAGTAAGTAGGATTCTTCGAACACAACGATAACGCGGAGATTGCCTGCGAGCCAGTTATGATGTCTACTCACGAGCTGTCAGGATCAGCTTCGAGTCCAAACTAGGTAAGTAAAACCAGTCATCCTTCCAGTCAGGATGCACAAGGATCTGTTCATTCCTCGCCATTAGTGTCCGTATGCATCTATGTAACGTTTCGAGACCAATAAGGCGCTATGTTAGAGGCAGTGCGGCAAAGACTCGAAAAACTCGGAAGCTTCCAAGATTTGGATGGCCATATCGATGCTATTCTCAGTTAAATATGTACTTACATATGCCAATTCAAAAGACGAGTCTTAATTAGTACCCTTCGTTAATAGTCTGAATTATCACTGTCCGTTACTTCGCAACGATTTGATAATGCTGAATTTTGACATGCCAAATACCTTCTTACCCGGCGAAGGTTTACGGTGGCTACTGGCATATTATATTAGGCAGAGCAGTGTGTTCTTGGCAATTTGTCGTGTTAATGCTTGGTAGATGCTTGAGGGCTGGAGCCTGAGAGGGGTTACTGACCTGCCAGGGGTTGTAAAACACACATGGGTCACGTTCGCAAGTTGACGCGTTGTGGTTTGAGGATCACGTGCGACAAATCAATCTTTGTTGAAGACCATGCCTCCTGCGCGTCGAGCTGGATCTCCTGAAGACGCGCATCTATACGCCGACGACACTGACTCCGACAACGAGCAGCGTACTCCGAAACCCCACAAGCAAGGTGTCAAAAAGCGTCTGAGCGAGGCGTATATTCCCGAACATGACTCTAATTTAACCTCAGAGACAGGTCGCCCAATCCTCAAGTCTGTCAATATCAACGATGACGCTGCGGAGAAACGCAGACGAAGGAAGAGCGCGAAAATTATTGCCATCGAGAGCACGATAGCGGGGCCTTCGTCAGAGACTGTCGTCGATCAGGACGGTACTGAGACTTCCAGGACAGTAAAACAGAAACAGCAGCTCCATTCTGTCGCGGCTCCTCCCGTTATTAACGTTTCTAAAGATGTGATGAGCTCTAACTTTGAGGAGTGGATGAAGATGGCAACGGACAATGTACGAAACATCTCTTCTACGTTGATTCAGGTCTGACACTCACGATCTCCAGAAAATCAACGCGAATAACTCATGGAATTTCGCTCTTATTGATTACTTCCATGACATGTCTCTACTGCGCAATCACGACGATAACTCCATCAACTTCCAACGCGCGTCATGTACACTTGACGGCTGTGTCAAAATCTGGACAAGTCGAGTAGACAGTGTTGGGACAGAAACTGGGAAGCTTCTGAGCAATCTTGCTTCTGACAACAACGTTGACGATGAAGAGGGTGATGGGGAAAGGGACCCGGCGAAGAAAAAAACTCGTGGCCCTGCCGCAACACTCGCCAAAGACGCATCGCAACTTCAGATCAAAAAACTAGAACTTGAATTTAGCGTCGATCCTCTCTTCAGGAAAACATGCGCAGACTTTGACGAAGGGGGCGCTCACGGTCTGTTGATGAACCATCTAAGTCTGGGGCTAGGGAGTGACGGTGGAATGAGAGTAGTCTTTGACGCTGGCGATTCAATGGGTAAGGTTGAGGATGAAGAAGTTGTTGAAGAACCTGAGGATGAAGTTGATCTGTCATATCTACGCAGTCAGTCCATGAAAATTTTTCTTCCAGAGATTGTCTGCTGAACTCGTCATAGAGCATTTTTTGCCTGATCTGGCTGTTTTACAGGAGAGAGCGATATCTCACTCTCTCGATGGTTTTGCCTTTTCCAAAGATCCATTTGCTCTTGACGAATCAACGTTCATCCAAGACGACACACACCACGACGACGACGACGACGACGACGGTAACTATGACGGCATGGGCGGTGGGGATTACATGGACGTTGATAATGGTGCTACTCCTGAAGAAGATTTCTTCGTTGGTGACGATGCTGTCCAGGGAGATTATGGCGGTGATATGATGGGCGGTGATGATGACGTCGGTGATGCTAATTCAAATGGCTCCGTTGGCCCAGCAGAGGACGGTGCAAGACACAATGGGCCCTTCGTCCCCTTTGATCCACGTCACGCTCCCAACGAACGTGAGCTTGTCATGGCTATGACCGATGCTGATGGGGATGGGGGAATGATGGATTATTTCGACCAAAATTTCCTGAAGAATTGGGCCGGCCCTGAGCACTGGAAATTGAGAAAGGTGATACGACGACGTAAGTGCATGTTGAGTCATCATAACTTTGCCTCACCTACGTTCTCTTTTTACATAGCGGACGCGAGCACTGATGCGTCAGCCAAGCCCAAGGCACGCCGAGAGAAGAAAGAGGCGTTCAAGATTGATTTCTTAGCCCCAATAGACCCCGCCAAGGACTTGAAAGAAATACAGAGGGAACTCTTCGCGCCAGTCACCAAGGGCGCTGGGATCAATCTTCCTGGTACTACTGCAGCTGCAAAGAAGAGCCGGAAAAAGACGAAAGATAAGGAAAAGCGAGATGACCACCGACTGCCTGATGACATGCACTTCTCGAGTAAGCAGCTGGTTACACTCTTCTTGAAGCCCAAATTTGTCGTATGCTCCATGCCATTTCTTTCGCGTGATCATCCAGTCTGATCTTATTCTTTAGTTGAAAATGCGTGGGCAGCGTGTAAGGATGAACAGCGGTGATGGCGAGGTGGACGAAGATTTCTGGGCCCAGGCTGCTGCAGAACAAGCTGCTGGCCGAGCTGCAGATGACGGCGTCGACGACAGTGAGTCATTGTCATATTATCAAAGCTTCAATAACTCAAGAACCATAGCCATGAATGAGGGTGCCATACCATTTAACACACAGTTCTTCCACGACGATTATGATGATGGGCCTGGCTTTGACGATGGCTTTGATGGTGATGGCGTTGGTGTGCCTGAGGTTGATGCTGGCGAGCAGGATCTGCTTGCTGCGACTCAAGGGCAGACGAGACGTGTCAGACCTGAATTTGTGAATTACTCAAAACGGGCTAAGAGGGTCGACGTCCGGAGATTAAAGGATAATATATGGCGTGGTTTGGAGATTGTTGTGGCGCCGTCAAATGACGACGGGCAGAGTATGGTATCCCAGCTTCCTTTATTTGCCGAACATACTCTTTGAACCTCGCTTTAGGATGTTGACGAATCTTTACCACCACCGACCGACCCTAGCGAGGCACGACAGTTCAGTCAAGTCATAACGGGATTGCAGAAGTCGTACCCGCGAGATAAAATGGAGGAAATCAGCACAAGTTTCTGCTTCATTTGCCTGTTACATTTGGCCAATGAGCAGGGCCTCAAACTTGAATCAGCGGCAGATGCTACTCAAGCTGATTCGGAGGTCGCGCAAGAAGAGGGCGACAAGAAGATTGGAGATATCTGGGACCTCAAGGTGAGCCACTTCTCTTCATTGCTTGCCGTCTCTCTGAAACTGGGATCAGATATACCGAGATCCCAACGCAACTCAATCAGCATAGTGAATGTCTTGAGTTTGTTATATAATTTATCGATACTAGTATAAGCACATGTTGTACATAACATCCATTGGTTCACAAGTATTTCTCTATCTCTCTCTAAACATCGCGGGAGTCGATGACTCGGAAAGGCTTACAGGCAGGTGCGTAGTTCACCATATTGATTTCGCATAATGGCGTATTATATACATGGATCAGTTATCCCACTACATATATAGAGGAGGTAGATCCACGGAGAAGTTCGGTTCCTATGATACATACGGGTTGGAATGCTATGGATACAAGGATTGGTAGACAATGAAAGCTAGAGCTACAGTGATGTCAAATCAGGGGTTGCAAAGCGTACATCAATGCGATGCAGTCCAAGTGCTCCACATGCTCTCGCAACGCTTCTGGTGACGGGAGTTCAATTCCATAAATTCCGCGAATGCCTGTTGAGGCAACTCGAGCATCCCTTCTTCCGGGGCGTAGACTTCGTCAGTCGAAGGAAAGATCGTTAGGATGTCGGAAGGCGCGATACGCGCATTTGGGACGGGGCTCGAAAGAAAAACACGGTCCCCGAAAGGCGTGTAGGTGTGTACATCGAGGTATCTATCGCGTCGTTCGTGCGATCGGGTAGCTAACACGGATTTTCATGAGCATACATATTAAAGAAGATTCCATGTGGCGAATCCTCACCTTGGACTACCATGACTTGGCGTTGAACGATAGCAACAGCGACGTTTCCGGAACTCAGCATATTGTTGATGTGGTAATAGTGGCTTTGCCCGATGTTTGAGGGGATGAGAAAAACGATAAAAAAAGAGCCCTTTTAATGGAGAAATGCCATTGTTCCCTGTCCAAGCAGATATTTCAAATAAATATTCCAGTTACAGTCAAGTTTGTATGAACTGCGTGCCTGACACGATTCACATGAACCGTTTCTCAGTTTGGTCGAAGTTCTATTTTTTGCATAGAACAAGGATGTCTATATTTGACGTTTAGCTAGGCCTTAGTTCTGCCCGAGTAGGCCGTGTGTCGACCCCTGTGTAATTATGTTTTCAGTATTTCGTGAACAGTAGTCGAAGTGTGCCTACCATTGTACCATTCGAGGAAACCATGACTATCTTCTTGTAGGCGAAGTACATCATGATTGACACTACATATCAGAAAGAAAAATATCAGGGTTTCGTAAGCCGCGGCGTAAGACCAAAAAAGGCAGTGTCTTGGTTTTCCCTTGTGGCAAACTCAGACTTCCCCTTCATCCTTTGAACAAGAGATCTAAATGAAGCAACGACATATATGGGTGGTATTTCCATGTAAATCCTGCTTAGAATATTATAATACTTGATTTTCAGTCAAAAGGATTATGGTATATAGCGCTGACAATCAATCCCCGACTCTCTTACTTACGTAAGAGAGAAAGGGTTGTTTATCGAGGTCGAATGAAGGCGACTCCGCTTACCAGTCACGTGAACATTCTTGAATGTTCGAGAACTTTCTAACTATGCGGGTTTCCGACGACACTCCGTTCCGTCGATTTATATTGGGATTGTCTCACACTTTGCTGATCTTCAGTCTGACCATCAAGGCTTGACGCACAGTTGTTTTGGAAGGCATGCATATGGTTACAAACAGTGAGTCGTCTTGCCAAAATCCTTGTTGTACTTGGCTTATTGTGTGTTTACTTGGTGGGGCTTGTTTTTGCTCATTATTTAGGGCTTTCATAACATCCTTGATTAATGTCATTTCAGTTGTAGTAGTGTCTTACTTGCATTGCTGCAAAATTCTAGGCCGTTTTCATTTTTTTTTCTTATTGATATCGCATGCATATTCTGCTCAGGTTTTCTTTTTCGAAGCAAAGCAGGGCAGGCATAATGTATGGTTCAAGATGGAAATTGCCAATCAGCAAGTGAATGAGTCAGTAGGATTGGCAAAGAATTTGATATGTGTATGTGTCAGGGGACCTCCATTGGCTCCCTTCTTCTCTGCCCCTATCTGCTGCTGATCCTATCATCTGATCAGTGTCGGCATCAA
>JABAJX010000042.1:0-39473 GCA_018221735.1 Termitomyces sp. K1Aa
TGACCTGATTATCCATTCTTTATGAACATATTTGACCTATACATGCTTCAACAAACACTACATGCATGGAACTCCTCTAAAACCTGTCAAAGATTGTTGAAAATTTGCGGGAAAGGTGGTTAATATAAGGAATATCAGTCATTATCAGGGGGTAACAAAAAGTCCGGTCTTAACCGGTCCAGGACCGTGGTCTTTTTGTCCTCAAAACCAAAAGACCGTGGACCGCGGTCCAGTCTTTTTTGGTGCAGTTCAGTCCGGTTCTGGTCTTTTTTGCGGTTTATGTAACCGGACCCTCGCAACACTAACAACAATGAATGGACCTTACACGCTGAAGTGATTGGCTTTGCACCAATCAATGGTAATCATGGTGTTGCTAATATTGCGGCCACTGTGATGAAGGTTGTTGATTGTTAGTTATGGATTTCAGGAAGAGGTATGTTACTCCAAATGTTATTCTAACCCTCTCTTATCTTTTCCAACTGTTATACAGCTTGGCTGGATGACAGGTGACAATGTTGGAGTCAATGATAAGGCTGCATTGGCTATTTAGCATGCTGAAGGTGTTGACCGCAACAATAGGCCCTGGAAAGCTTGTCAATGTCGCACAAGGTATATCTTAATGCTAATCTGTGATGTTTCATATCTGATGTAGTGGTAGATGTATAGAGCATATTGTTCACCTTGGCACAAAGGCATTCATTGAAGCGTTGAATCCAACTATTGGTAAGAGAAAGAAGACTTTTGCAGATGAAAACAATGACGGAGATCTGATTGGAGATGATGTCAGTGATCAAGATGACAATGAATGGACTCTCAATTGGGATGAGTTGGATGCAGTTCCAGAGGGAGACGAAGTAGATGAACCAGTAGAGTATGATCCTGGTGATGTCCTTGGTAAGGTACTGGCATTGATTACACAGGGAAAAATTGATTTTGAGCTTTGACGACTACTGAACTCATCATATTTTTAGATCCACTTGTCGTCTCAAGCCAAGAAGTATTTCAAAAGATTCTGTAAAGAAGAAGGCCTCAAGCCTCTGGAGCTTTTTAAATGCATTTGGTCACGCTGGGAGTCAATGTCAGATCTTGTCAACCGTCTCAAAGAGAATAAGGCAGTAAGAATTCAGGTATCCAATTTGATGTATGCCTGACTCTCATTAGTCAGTTGACAAATTCTGTCTTGTTGCTGACACATCTTTGAAGGTTCCAAACCTTACAAAAAAGAAGTATCTCAACTATATGGTATCAAATAGTGAGTGGCAAATGATTAATATCATTACTGAGGTGCTCCAAGTGCGTGTATGTCTTATATGAATGCTAGCAATATTTATTCCTTGTAGGAGCCACACAATGCGCAGACATCATTTTCATCTGAATCATTTCCTGCTGTATTTAGAGCTATCCCGATTCTTGAGTGCCTTCTTGAACGGTGGAAGAACTTTACTAAGCTCGCCAAGTTTGCGAGTGTCAAGCATGCACTTGAAAAGGGAATTGCAAAGATTTATAAGTGGTAAAAAAAGATTGATGATACTGACATGTATTTCATATGCTCAGGTGAGCTCTATGATCCGAGTCATTAGGAAGTATCTAACTCAAAACATCATTCACCAGCTCTTGACCCAACAATCAAGTTGGAGTATTGCAAGAACAAGTGGGATAAGATTGGGCTCAAGTCATTCAAGAAGGTGGAATGTATATCAGTTCTTGTGCATTCAGTTTCTTGATGAATATACTTATCCATTACTTTTGGCAGTTTAACGTCTATCAAAAGTGCATTGATACCACTCCTTTCCTTGCCAAAGGAGCAAGCAAGCCTACAGCTGTTCCTGAGTCTCCTGTAAAGCACCATGGATATGGTGCAAGCTGGCTCCAAGAGGCTGTCAAATCTCGTGTTCAGGATGAGTTTACAGCACATAATCCACAGCAGGAGCTCAAAGATTACCTCAAGGCTCCATTAGAATGCAAGGCTGATGACCCTGTGCGCTGGTGGGGGGTATGTATTGCGCTTATTCTACTTCAAACAAGTTGTTTCTGACATATGTACTTAGTATCACTCAACACAATACTCAGTGCTTTCATGCATTGCACGTGACTACCTTGCAATTCAAGGTTCATCAATGCCCTCTGAGTGTGCCTTTTTCAGTGGCAGTTTGACTGGTACATTAACACACAACCAGCTGACACCAGAGACCTTTCAAGCCCTTCAAATCTTAAAAAATGGTTATAAGCATGGTAATGTAGCAGCTGGGGAGGAAACAGACAAAGATTAGTCTAAGTAGTACTCTAAAAAAATTCACATTTTCAGTTCAACGGTTTGAACTGGTTGTTGAACCAGAACCAAACCAAGAATTATGGTTCTTTCAGTTCTGATTCAGTTCCAGTTCTGGTTCTCTGTATTGACCTCTAGTTCAGTTCTCAGTTTGTCAAAAATGCCTCAGTTCTTGGACTGAACCAAACTTTGGCAACCCTAGATGCTTAGGGCACTTACTGTCAGCACAAAGAAACCCCCTAAAGTGCCATCAAGAAGCACAAAGTGTCCTGCCTTAGGTGCTGACAACCAGATTATATGACTCAATAATGACTCAATAATCATTAGTACAGGGGGAGGCATACATAACAGCACCATTTAGAACAGCTGATTAAAATTACTAACAAGAACCCCATTCAAACTGCAAGCTGAGTTGCCTTTTGGTCTTTGGACTCCAGATTCATTGTCTGAGCCAGACTCAGAACTTGCACCTGGTGAACCTGAAGCTGTAACGTACTCTTCAGACTTCTTACAAGCATAGGTTGGATGTGCAGACCTGTCCAAGCTAGTGCTGAAGAGCCTTTGTACTGCATTGACTGCATACATCTTGACTGTATCTTGGACCTCCTTGTCACAATCCAGACCGGTCAATGCTGCCATTTCATCAGACCAATTGTGAGCACCAGCAGTGATTCATCTTCTATCAAGAATATTCATGGTTAACTGACACTGGAGGCAGCTCCTTTTACTGCAGCCAATTGGACATGAGGCCATTTTATGACTTTTATCAGCATTATCAGCAATAGTCTTCCCAATATTGCAAACTTGGAAGTAATGTATGATTTGAAGTTCACAATGAAGACGGGGTATGATGGGAATCTCATCTTTGAACTTTGATCCTTTGTCACCCCAATAATGATTCTGTGAAGCAAATTTTGTTTCCAGTTTGCTGAGGGTCAATTCCGAGTCCTCTACCATCCCTCCTTCTTGTGCAATTCTCTTTGTGACGTCTAGAACACTTGGAATATGAATTTTGCCCATATTTTTGAGATGGTTGGGTTCTGCTATAAATGCTGGCACCCAAATAAACTTGACTGTAGGAAACCCCTCAAGAAACTTCATGAGCTTCGGAATGTGTAGATATGTACACAATTTGTCGAGGTTTCTCCAAGAGCTTTGCCAATGGGTCATCCCCATCTTTATCTGTCTGATCAATAACAGTGCCCTGGAAACCAGCTATGTTGCCCTCCATGAGTTCAGAGAAAAAGTGCAAATCAGTGAGTGCTGCTGCAGCTCTTGCAAATTCCTTGAACTCTGCCCCTGACTCTGTGTCAAATATCAACTTTTTCTGTGGAGTCAAGATTGATATGATCCTTTTGAGAGCTCCTTCAGGATTAGACACTGGATTACCGGTCAAGTCCCACAGCTTAAGAAGATCCAGACCTCGCCGAGGAAGCTCAATATTGAGGACAGCAGGACCATTCTTTCCTTTAGAGTATTCTTTGATGAGGAAGTCAAATTTGAATTGTTTTTTTGGCTCTGTTGGTGCAGTCACAGACTTTGTTGATGCGTTTCTGGACTTGGACTTGTCCACGCTTGACTAGAAATGGTATGAAGTCCTGGATTCCATAGAGCTGTTGTTTTGAAGTCAATCTCTCCAAAAACTCATCAGCCTCCGTTTGGTCCTTTGGTTTTGCAGCATCATTTTTAGCAAGAACAATAGTAACAGAGTCATTCTTTCTGGGAAGCTCCAAGAATGCGGCGGCTACAACATCTCCATTCTTGCCAGTCGCCATGGCAGGCAGCAATGGTTTCTAGGCTGTATGTCCTTTTGGAATCTATTAGTACGGAAGTTAGCATTGCAGATCCTAGTCATCCAATCTTTGCTAGTTGTCCCATCTTCATTAGTAGTTGACTGATAGTATTTGGACATGAGCGCAGCTAGCATGCGCATGTAGCTAGAATGCAGGATTTGATCAGATTTGATCCGAGTCAGATTATTTGAACCTGGAGGCATGGCACAGATGTGGCAGTGACAAGTGATAGATGAGATTGGAAAGAATGGAAGAGATGAAGGTTGAAGGGGAGCGACGCAATTCATCTTCAATGCAATCTATTTATACCCATTCCATGATATTCGGTGGTCCTGAATTACAAAGGGTGATGTTTTTGGGCAGCGTGAGTCAGGGGGGAACAATTCACAGATTCTCCGACTCCTAAGAAAAACATACCTCCGAAAGGAGCTAAATTTAGAAGATATTGTATCTTTTATAGTCCAGACTGTATTACCAAAAATGACTCTTTATCGTACCCGCAAGGGTATTGTTGAACATTATTGGAACAATTCATATTCAAGTCACGTTCAAACTTCATTGGAGGAGGAGTATATTATACCGGCGACCATTTAATATTTAGGAACAACCAATTTACTAATGCCGTCGGAAACAAAGGTAGACAGTAATACATTACAATTGCATCACAACCCCCACCAGGTCATTTGAGATGTTTCAATTCCTATTGTGCCACTTCCAGTTTATTGTTGTTGACCGGGTCAAGCCCTACAACCACCTCCACCGCCACTGCGAGAGATAAGTAAGGATATTCGGGATTAACTCTATCGCCACGATTTTGACATTCGTCTCATGGAGGTGGCGTGACAATTGAGATCCCAAGTTGAGGTATCTCACCTCTCTAGCATGTTGGGGCTATGTATATTGTCCCCGAGATGTGTGCTTTACTATTCTGAAAAGATCAATAGTGGGTCCAGTGAGCCACTGCACAAGCCCCGAACTGCGATTGCCTTAATTTTGCCAGCAGATTGGATCCCTGGACTTGATTTCACAAACAATGGAGGATAGTTTGGACAGATATCTGACACGGAACTCAGGTACAACTTGAGTCTCGCAGTGGTCTCCCGAGCTACATTGCGCAAATAAGTATCGGGGGTTTTAACAAAACAGTGTATATATTTCCTTTTTCATTATTTTATCGGGATTTGTATCATATTGTCAAAAAGCAGATTTTGAATTCTTCAGTTACCTTGCTATCTGGATGGTATGCAAATCGCAAGGTCTCAACAAGCCGATTCTTATTTCAAACTCCGATTCTTTTTTTTCTTCCACCACCATGTCGAAAACAACAGAATCTGTTACGCAAATTCAGCCCCACCTCTCAGAAGACTTGCACTTTGTGAAGCGGATGTCGCCCCCAAGACTTTACCATCGTAAACGTCCTTCTTCTATGGGACGCCTACTCGACATAGTGGCTCTCTTCTTGACCACTGGTCAATCAAATCCTACTCTTTCTACGTTCTGGTGGGAGGAAGATGCTAAACTTTACATCGCAAGGAGCCCTCCCTTTGACAATCAGAATGATGCCGCCGTCGTAAACACATTCTTCGAAAACATCCGACAGGCTGATGGTTTTGAGAGTATGATCCCCTTCCTTGCCGCGTACTGTGAGACCACTGTCAACAAGCGAAACCGTCGTATTAGCTTTTCCGTGGGTATTAGCTCTTATTTATTCCCCAAATCTGAGGATGCGAAGGAGCCAATCAATCGTCTCAAAAACATTCTAGAGACAGAGACTCCATTTGTTTTCGATGGTTCTGACGCCGCGATGAGCACTTTCAAGGAGCTCGTTGTAACATGTCAAGACTTGCTGGAAACTTATGAACTTGTCTTTCTTTACCAGAGCAAGAACTCTACTGCCTGTCGATTCCAACGACACCTTTACAAAATGGCCCAGTATCTCCACGTTGGAAGTCTTATCAGATTCTTGCGCAGGAGTGGGAGGACCATCAGTATATCCTGGGTTCCAGACGTAGATGCGAGTGGTGTGGCTCATACAATCAAGATGGAAACAATCTTGAATCGACATCTGGAAGTGATCAATGGCCAATTCTTGTCGAGTTCTCAAGAGCTCAGAGACTATATGGTACAGGACCGCTTCCGATCGATACCATCCGTTACGATCACGCCGCACGTCCACACCGAAATCAAACTGATACTACACGTATCCGAGACTCTCGGTTTGCAACATTTGAAGGGCAAATCACTACTTATTGGGAGTAACAAAGGCAGTTGTTTTGCATGTACACGTTGGAGGAAACAGTTCAATTCTGCATTGGAGATGAACTGGAAAACGACTTATAGCAATAGCCGAGCGCGCTGGGACTGGGCGATTCCTTGTGACAATAACATTTCACCTTTGCGAAATGTCAATTCGGCTACACTGCGTAGTTGTTACGAAGCCGTCCTCACTGGCGTCCAGACCGATATGGAAGTACTACTGGAGAAAGAGCTTGTCAAAGCTGATGACAGGGTCTTTGAATGGTCGTTGGAAGAAGGGCTATAGTTACAATTAGATTTCGATAAACACTTTTTCATTTATATACAAGCTATGGAATTTTTATTAACAGTGAGGCATAGCTTGTTGAGGCTGACAACAAGCTCTTCTATTACCATATGTTAGTCAGGCTATGTACAATTCGACGCGATGTGGTGGATCGTGGTGATGTGTGACCAATTTTTTACCCTACAAACATATCATAGTATACGTCGCTGCTAAGGCTGCTAAGTATATGATTTCATGGACTCCTACACCTCCTATGATCGTAACGTTTCCATTGTTCACACAGGTTCCCCAATTACCTTATTCAGAGCGACCTTCAACGCGGTGACGTTGAACGTAGGCTAGATTGATTTGAAAGAAAGATCAATAGGATTTTCCATACCATAGGAGTCGGCGAACACTCACCTTGGAGACGAGAGAGGGCAGTGCAGACATTATGGTATTCAGACCAGCTCCTTCGCACTGAGTTTCATGAATGTGACCTGCCTCCCTGGCATCCCGCCTGCGGAAGTGAAGCCCAGGCGAAGCACTTTGCTACACATATTCATGAGCAATATCACCTATACCTACGGGGGAGAACATACACAATTGTTCTCGGAACGCATTGCGCGGAGACCGCAGATTGTTTGCTCCTTGCAGTTGGCATCGCAGGCAGGAATGTCATATCCACGGTTCAAGAAAGTGTTGTACTGTTGGAAGGCGGCATCGTTCGATTCGAAGAGCTCAGTGACACGATGCCAGAACCCAGCATTGAGTGATTCCTTGGCGTCAGCTAGAGAACCCCAGGTTGAACGCACGCTATAATATTGAGTCCAAGTGGCTGAGGAGGAAATTGTATCAAGACACAGAATGGACAGGTCAAATAAAGATTAATGCACGGTTAGTTTGGAATGTCGAGGAGGCCATGTTAGCTGCGGGAGGGAAATATAAATGCTTGAATCTTTCTTACTACGAACCACTTACAATAGTAGATGTGGGCATCCATAACCTCGTATGTGTCAGGGTCAATGTCATATGTCTTGAAGGCAGGGTTACCGTCTTGCGATACCTATGAGCGTGTGATGTCATAAGAGAGGCTATGCAGTACCGCGAGGAGTGATGGAAGGAGCAATCAATGCGACATTGACTGCGTTTGCTTCATTCCGGTTGTTATAGTCTGAGTAGGCGATCTGGAATTGATCCTGCAGGAGAAACTAATGAGGACGAAGCACTGGCGCCTCCTTGGTTAGGCGACTAAACCTGATGGCTGTGTCCGTAGAATTGAGCAGCAATTGTGTTCTTGTAGCGTTGAACAATTTGATCAAAGTAGTTGGACTGTAAAACATGATCAAGTCCGAGTCATTATTTGTACTCAAGAGCGATTCGAGAGGTAAGAGGGTCAAACCTGGTCATTAAGACAATCCCAACGGCCAGGTGGCATGTGGCCGATGATCCACGCACGCTGTCCCGCGTCTTCTGCAGCCTGAAGTTGAGAAACCAGGAAAGCAAGGATACCGTTGGGATCCGGTCTTCAGCCATGATATCCATTGAGCTCTCAAAGCTTGCGAATTAAATATTGCTACTCACTGTTGATCATTATCATCGTAGAGCCAGAAACTATGCATATGAGTCAGGTAGAGGAAGACATTGTGGTATTGCTTTTCACTTACTTGAGCTTGTACCAGTACCCAGTGTTAATGGAAATGATCCTGAAACTTTGCTTAGATCACAGAGCCCGAGTGAAAAACCAGGTCAGAAGAGCTACCTCAATAATGTACCAGGATGAACAATGGAATAACTTCCGGAGATGTGGGAGACTTGGCTTGCACCGGTAGCGTTGATCCATTTCTGATGAAGTTAGAATGTTAAGCCGTGACACCGACCCGGCAACGAATAAGTACCGTCCAGCCTGTAGCTTGGGTGTCAAAAACCCATTGCGCCGCATCAGGAGAGTCTGAAGTGTCTCTCGGGAAAAGGTTGATGGGCGCCACTTCGCTATCAATGGTCATCTATTGGTTTTGATCAGTTGATGGTGATCGTTGGAACGCACTGATTCCCTAGGGTCGAGAAGATATTAGTCGTCAGGAGGATATCTAATCAGATCGACGAACCGATGACTGGATAAATCGGTGCTTTGAGAAGAGTTGTCATTTCATTGTTGAAGGTTGTCAGGTCGTACGTGACTGACGACTGATTGACCAGCCACACAGAGGCTGGTACAGGAAGACATCAGCAACAGTAATGATCAGAGCTCATTGCAAAATGCACCTTCGACAACGTCACCAGTAAAGATATTGAATTTATTAGTTGTAGGTAAAGTCTTGAGCATTGACTGGATCAGCTTTGTGCTAGTATCACAATTGTGGGCTCCAATCGGCCCAGCGGGAACAGCAGGGGTAGCTGGGCTATCGGCATAATCTCTGCAGCAGATAGGCTTCGTGCAGCTAACATCGGCTCCAGGCTATTGGGGAAGTCAATTGTGGTAACATACGAGCACGGTACCCAACGCACTGTATACGAGCGATCGATGTGGACATCGCTGAAATGCGAGACTTGGAATGGTGTCCTGCCCTTGGAAACCCAGACCTTCGGATTAGTAGGGACAGCTTTGGGGAAGGGCACAGTGTAGTCATTGACGTCCGGGGCCTGGCACAAACCCAAGAGCGCGTTGCACAACTTAGTTGCGGATTGGCCAAGAGGGTTGATGGAACGCAGGACGTGGGCAATAACAGGACCCTGCTCTCCAATAATTCCTTCACAGACGTCATCGTCTTCTACCTGATGAGGGAAAGAGCCAATGGGAAAAATCTCCCTTTAGATGGTGTTAAAAGACTTACACCGACGATCTTGCAAACTTCAATGAAGGTATCTGAAAATGCAGAATTGCCTAGCTCTGCGACCCCTGCCAAAGGGATCAACAAGGCATGGCAAGCAGTGCAGCTGACCGCGTTTACAATAGCATCGACGATGTCATCAACGAGACTAGCGTGCACGGTGCAAACACAGAGCAAGAGAGAAAACAGGGATCGTAACCAGAGCATGCTGTGTTGGTCAGTCAATCCATGCGTTACCTTAAAACAAGATCGTTGCCAGGTAAAAGATTCAGAAAGAGTCAGGGGCTTTGCCTTGGTACGCGTCATGCGTCCCCTCAATGCACATGGTACGCAATAACTTTGGGAAGCCCTCAGGAAGTCACATGTGTGCTATTTGAAGGAGATCCCAGTTCTTGTGCCAGAAACAAAGAGTTCTTTGGGTGGGGTTTACTCTTGCCATAAGGCCAAAGCGCGGAACAGGAAGCATGAGAATTTTTGGCCAATATCATGTGGAATTTGACGGCTCTATCATTCCTGTGACTCAACCGAGCATATTGTCCCCAAGTCGTAAGTATCGCTGACGCATAAAAGAGGATATCAAGGAGCTCAGGAAATCAAAGTCAACTGAAAGTGACAAGACTTTGACTGAGGCTGGTGACCTGATTCAATCGTACGTGAGAATCTATCATGTACAGTGATTGGTTGTTCGGATTTCCAAATCCGAGTCAGCGGGCTGTGACGACTCTGTGACGTTGATGACCATCATGGTACTTAGCCTGAATGCATGAAATGCATGAGAAGGTCAATGGGATCGTCTCCCATGGTGGTCGTGAATTATTCTTTCCCATCGAGTTTCAAATGGGAGTTCAAGACGTTCAGCGCTCACATTGGAAGTTTGAACGCGATCGCGAACGGTTCCTGCCAGGTTCTTCTTTCGATTTCCTTGTATGGTGGCTACTAGTAATTCGTCATTGTCCCCTTCGCGTGCATGTCTAATTGTCTATGCTTTCGTCCCTAGTCAATTTCTGATCAATAAAATGCGTTCTGATGCGGGCTTCCGAACACCTCGTGCGGCACCCGGCGTTTTGACAACGTGGACTCTCGGTCTTCTTGATGATCGACCTGCTATAGCAAAGCTGCCAGAGGGCTGTGTCTGCTTCCATCGCTTCGCACTGTACACCTAGTAATCACGCGTTCCTTTGTCGCCCTCCACAGACTAGACCTTGCTTCCTCATCTGCTCATTTCCATTTCTCTATTCAACGTTCATCGTTGTCTCCTGTTCCCTATTAAGGCATTCATCAAGGATTTCTGCGATCGCTCTGACGGTAAACTGAAATAAATGATCGGATAAAACGAACAGGCCCTTCAAGTTACAAGGCTTCGTCTTGATTATCAGACACTACAAGAATATTACAAGGTATTTATTGTGTACACTAATCCGTAGAAAGCTTTCTACGCGAGGTCATGTCATTGTAAATCTATTTTGCTCTCATTTGCTGAACAATTCAGTGACTGATTTTGATCCCTCCCGGACATCGGAGGGTCCAGCCAACCAATGGCCGAATCAATAATCATGAAACGCAGAAGTGGATAGAGCCAATGCATTGAAGGTGGTGGAGGCCGGGCTGTCGTCGTTCATATTGTGCTCCCAGACTAAAGTCCATCGGGACTATGAAATCCCTAATTACTACAATTATGATGATGCCTTGCATCGAATTATATAGATCTTTGTCCAACTTGATGTACCGATGTAGTCCTGCTACGGAAACGCGGAAACTAGTAACCGTTTATCTGCACGCATTGAAGTCTCAACCTTTTGGTCCCCATATATCACAATGACGAGGTGATCTGCACTGACCTGCGGCGTGGCCATCTCATTGATGTAGCACTATTTATTCCCTATCGGGTATAGGCAGCTTCAATATTTATAACTGATACATATTTGTTCATTACAATTAGAGTGCTATCGACCCCGCCCCTGTGTTAGCCGGGGCTTTTCTCACCATGCGAGGTATGTCCTCCTGAATAACTAGAGTTCATTTCGGACTACATAGTACTTCTTGCTTCAAATCCCATAGAAGACTGTGGTGAGTGGAACACGATCTGAATCTAGTCGATCTTTTTTTGAAAGCGACTCGGACCCACCAACTAGCAGAAGCAATTTTATCGAATTTATATATATACCCACGCCCAGGTGGCGTATACACTGAACCCCATTTTTTCTGGACCCTCACGTCAACGAATCACACCATATCCCAGGTCTCATACCAAATATGTGTCTCGAGGTACAAGAATGGTTCTAGTGATGTCTGGGACAGCGGAGTCGTTCCTTCTGCCTCTGACCGATCGGCCAGATATACTGGTCCAACTCTTATTTCACAGTATTTGTGGAGCGTTCGGGTTGAAACCACAGCGGGACTGGCAGTCATAGAATCGTCGGTTTTCAAGCGGCCGCTTGATATCACAGGGAGGCGATCTTCTCCCAGGTAACCTCCGGCCCGCATGCTTCGTGGACACCCCGTGTGCACCAGGAGAAGATTGTGTGTTTCGCCTGACATACAGGCCTCCAGTGAACATATCGTCCGTCTGTGCGGATATTATCATCACGGTGGACAACCAGTATGCGCTATACGTTGACGGAACGTATGTGGGAGGCTCTCCACCAAATAACGAGGAATCAGGATGGGAGGTCGCTCATCGTTTCGATGTATCACTGAAATCTGCCGCTACCTTGTTCACAGTTAATACAATTTTCGCGATGTTGATAACGGAGGAGAAAGTCCTGCCGGACTACTTGCTGTTATCAGCATCACACATTCCGATGGTTCAAAACATATTATCTATTCGGACGATGTGTGGCGAGCTAACAATATCAGCCCTGCTATATTTGAGCAATCTTCTGTGGAGGATTTGACTTGGTCTACTGCACATGTTGTTGCTCAGTATGGGGCAACACCATGGGCTAAGGAAATCTCTCTACTTACTATGGGCGCCTCCACCACATATACTACTCTACCCACTCCACAAATTCTCAGCCACCCCCTGGAACAATGGCCTGTGATAAATCAAAGGGATCGCGGTTCTAATTCCCGTGATTATAGGAATATTAATCTCGGTATTCATCTTCGTAATTGCAATTCTGTTGCGGAGAAGGATGTCGCAAACGAAACGTCCCTCGTCTTATCCTCAGTCGGTTGTACGATCAAGTACGTCTGTTTGTTCCCCTTGGATATAAGGGAGACCTTAGTTAAAATCTGGAAAAACAGGTTTCGCTTTGTCTCCAATAGAACCTTTCACCCTTCAATCACCTGGCCAGAATCTAATAGTAAGCACCAAACACAGCCAGGAAGGGGGATCAAATCGCAGTCGGAGAAATTCCAGATTGTCTTTGAGAGGCGATGATGGCTAAGTATCAGAATGATGGTAGAGACCTCAGGGCGGAAAGTAGTAACACCACTGGCTATCTGCTCAAGCGATTATAAGATCTGATCTCCGAGCTCAATAGTGAGATTGCGGAGACAGGGGGAAGATGGTCCATATGTGTCGGAGCTGAAAGGCAGGATTGACGAGTTGATTCGAGAGGTCTCCGGAAATGGTCTCCTTAGGATAAGGACTATTGCACTTCCCCCTCCGTATCAAAGCCGAATCGGGACACCATATGCATCTTGATCAAGTATTTATTCTTGAATGGACATCGGTATGTGTCGTATTCTATAACAGTGTAACTTACCCTTGATGCGCCTTGATGGTAGGGTTCAAGCTGTGATTTCGTGGCGTAAACATACGTGTGAATTTTGGTCGGTAAGAACCGGATCAAGCACGGCCCCTGAATGAACTAGACTCATTTTGACTTGAAATATTTGTTTCTCCATCCATGGATCCGGATACGGAATGTTTCGTTATAAACGCGGCTTTAATTCACAGCTTGACTTGTTCTCGGCTATTCGGGCTCAGAGGCTGTTCAGAAACGTTGAAAAAACGGAATTATGCTTGCACACGAGGCAAACACGTCGATCATACTCTACTCTTGCATCGTGTCTGGAGAATGACACCCAGTGTAATCGATTGCAAGTGCAACATCTCGGGCTATCAGAGGACCCACTCTGTTGAAACCTCGGTGCATGTATGTAAAACTCCTTGCATTAAACGACAAATGTGTTCGGGCGAACCGAAACGTGGAGAATGCATTCCCGTTATCTGGCCGCAATGAGCAATCATCGGGGCTCCGAGCCTCGATGCAAACGCATGGTTAGATCCATACCGTGAACACGCGCCCCTTAAGCACTATCCTTCATATCTCTGACTTGGTTTCGACCACGACAGACTTAGGTCTTCTTTCGCCCTCCACATCTGCTTTCTTATTGTTAGCAATGAGTTCACCTTCACCGTCGAAGCCGAAATGGTCCCCTGGTGGGGCCATACGGCGTACCTCTACTATCCTCAGCATGGGACGCTCCAAAACACCCTCCCGTTCATCTTCTCTTCGCGAGTCTGATTCATCATCTACGAAGGGTGTCACTGCAGAACCTGCTACGCCCCCTCCTAAGCCAGTATCTCCCAAATCCACGCTCACTACGGGTTCTCCGACTCCCAAGGAGCCCGCTGTCACTCCTTCAAAATCCCCACTGGCCCGAATGGGGACGGTCCTGCGACGCCCTTCTACCCTTATCCCACGGCGACGAACCACTTCTACCGCGTCGTCATTCCGCGATGGCGACGCGAAATCTGCAGCTGCGATACGCTCTTCTACGGAGACGAAGGCGATCCGTACTGCGGAGCCGGAATCTCTCGTGCCTGCCGAATCTCGGATATCTGAGCCTGAGGCCCCTAAACCTCAACAATCTGCACCAGAGGAGCCCGCGCACGTTCCGCCACCAGTGATCGAGTCTGTCAAGGAGGTACAGTCTACAGAGAAGCCAGAGGAAATTCCGCCCATCGGACAGTTACCCCTATCGACATTGCGTTCGGAACACGCGTCACCCACGACCCAGGATTCTGGTGATGAGCTTGCCGCAGAGCCGGGGACTACACTGCTCATCACAGAGCAAATCAGCACCGAACCAGAGGTCGTTAAGGAGTCTTCTCCTGCGTCTATTACCACAGCGGAGCCAGCATCAGAAGAGATCAGTGCTGAGCCGAAGGTAGAAGAGCCGGCTATTGTGCCCCTTTCTACAGCAGAGCTGCCGCCGGTGTTTACGCCTCCCCCGACAAACCTTGTTCCCCCTTCACCAGAGGAACCTACTGTGTCGACACCCGCGCAAGAAACGATCCCCGCAGAGCCCACTGATCTCGCGCCCACGATCGTTGAGGATGTACCTCCCTCCCCTAGTCCCGCTACACACGATACGATAGTTGAAGAGCCAGCCGTCGTCGCCTCTCCCCCTCCCGCGGTGGTCACCGACGTATCAGTATCGACTCCGGAACAAATCGTCGTCGAGCCTCTTCGCGAAGTCTCCTCTCTCAATTCTTCCTTCGAGGACCTTGCGATGTCGACCCAACCCCAAGAAGATGAGGTCGCCGTCGTGCAGAAAGATGTTGTAATGCATGAGCCGAGTATGACTGTCGATGTTGCACCAGTGCCTGCAGGGACCGACGAAGAAGAGGTGCCCACCATTGTCGCTGTTCTCCAAGACGTCGTAGTGGATGAGCCGAGCATCCTGCTGAATCCTGTGGACGTTGCATCCGAGCCCGAAGAGGGAAAGAGGACCGCTGTACTTCAAGGTGCCGTAGTGGATGAGCCGAGTATGCTGTTAGGGCCTCTGGACGTTTTATCAGTACCTGTCGAGAGCAAAGAGGAAGAGAAGGTATCTACCGTCGCCACTCTGCCCGTCACCGAGGAGCCATGGCTTATCCGAGGTAATGAACCTCCTCTTTCTAAGGTTACGAAGGAGAACGATTGGCCTGCTGTGGTGGAGGCTTCCGCTCTCTCTGTCCCTCCTGTCACCCAGGAGCCTCAGCGAACTCTCCAGCTTACAGTTGAGATTTCGACGAATCAAGTCGAGTCTGCAGCTCCATCACCGTCTGCCACACATCCTCTTCTCCCTCTTGAGATACAGGAGACCTCTGCTCGTCAAAGTGTCGGATTAGTGGGGTCTGCTAGGGATCATCACACCAAGACACCCCAAGAATATCGGTCCCTGCTGAGCAAGCTCCTCGATGGTTTGGTCGATTTGATTAGGCATTGGAGGCGTTGCATTTGGTAGTTTTTTCGTTTTTTCTTTGTTCTTCACTCTGTACATCTAGTTAATGAGCCTTATGATTCTTATCTAGCAGTGCTAGTACACGATCCTTTATGTATTCCCTTACCCTTACGATCTACCACATGATGACGACTGGTTATTTATCTATATATGAGCGATCCGGCCAAAGTTAAGGGGGGCTCCTCGCGAGAGGGAATTGTATTAGTGGAATTGTCCATATTCTATTGAAAAGAAAATAACATCCATATCCACGAGATAAGGATAAAAAGTTAGTTATCCATCCATCCAGTTTTTATACTCCTGCCATCTTCTTCAGCATCGCAAATTCATCTTTACCAGTTGCTTTGCACAGGCCATAGAACCTGGAAGTAGGATTTTGTAGAAGCAGGGACGGACTGTTAGGACAATGAGTACAGAATGGTTTATAAACAATCCTGAAAATCTCACCTTTCGAACTCGACGATGCTGCCCTGATCCAATAACATAACCTACGGTCGTTTTTAGATATCTTAAAAGATTGGAACGAAAGGGACACTTACTCTGTCGTAGTCGATAACGGTACGCAAACGATGCGCAATAGTAAGAATAGTACTTTCGGCGAATTCTCTGTGGAGTGTTTGTTAGTCTCAAGGAATGAGTGCTCCAAGGAGTGGCTACTACTTACTGACGAATGGTTTTTCCAATCAGTTCATCAGTAGCATAGTCGACGCTGCAGAAGATCAATAAGAAGACTTCAGAAGTCTACCACCTATGCCCACCTTGCAGTTGCCTGGACTTGTATTAGACAGATCCTATCATCTAAAGTCGAAGAAATAGCTCACCTCATCCATCACCAAAACTTTTGAACGTTTTAGAATGGCTCTTGCCATACAAAGTAGCTGTTTCTCTCTGGTAGAAGGGTTGAATTGAAGCTGATCATGGTTCAAAAGTTTAGGCTCACCCAGTCGAGAAATTTTCTCCACCTTCCGATACAGTAGAATCTAGGTTTCGGAAGACATTTTCATTGACACTATGGGCCTCCTCTTCAAGCGAGTCTTCTGAGGGAATGAGATGGACTCGACGGAGGGCTTCGAACTGTCGACGGTATTATTACGAGGGTCAGAAAGCTTAACTGTCAGGTCTCACAATTTCAACGTCTTCGTATTCATCAAACACATCTAGAGTAGACCGTAGACTTCCGCTGAGAATTGTCGGATCCTCTATGTCTGGGTTGAGCATGATAGAATACAAAATGGCAATATACTTACGGGGGATGATTGTCAGCTTGCTACGAAGGTCAGTGAGACCAATCTTGGCGATGTCTAATCCATCGACCAAAATGCGACCTTGCGTAGCTTCAACGAAGCGGAAGAAAGAAAGAGCAAGAGTACTCTTTCCCGAGCCCGTTCGTCCCAGAATGCCGACCTGTGCCAGAACATCAATAAAACAAAGATTGAACTTACAAGTAAAACATACCTTCTCCCCTGGACGAATACTGAAATTGAGATTGTGAAGTACGTCTGGTAGCTCGGGCTGAAAAGAGATGTAAGGCTGGAAAATCACGTAGAGCTAAGAAAAACGAACCGCGTAGCGAATGACAAGATCTTGACATTCAACAGCTCCTTCAGAAGGCCACGACACAGGTGGCCGAGGTTCGATGAACTCAGGCGGCTCCCTCTGAAGTTCGGAATACTCTTTAATCCGTTCAACTGCAACCTGAGGAACAGTTAATCTTTGTATTAAAGATTAGTGAGAATTTCACTCGCCATGGACTGTTCCAGACCAACGAATCTTCGAACCATGAATAGCAGATCACCAGTGATAGTTGATGCGAATGTGAGTGCAAACCCAGCAAGGGCTGCGTTGATACTGGGTGTTATCAGGCAGACCAAGCCTGTGACACCAATGACACCGCAAGAAAGTAAGTTGAATCGCATGGACAGCCATCGATTGACTACAAGATATTATTTAATTAGATCATGAATTCTTCGAATCGGTCGAGAAGTTTCTCTTTACCTCCCCACATCCAATAATATGGATTTGCATTCTACGATAATTGAGTCAGTGTAATTAATTTGGGAACGTTGCTACAAGGCTCACAGTATCAACACAGCAAAGCATGTCCCTCAAGAACTTGGAAGAGGCTCCAAATGCGCGCAAAATTGCTACACCTGAGATCGTCTCCCCATAGATCGAGTATAAGGGAGAGCGGGTTACAGAGTCTTTGATTGATGTCAAATCCTTGGTCTCGACGAAAAAGATGATTAAAACTTGCCTAAACGCCTCATATCACGGGAAGTTTGACCGTAAATCTGGATTGTTCGAAGTCAGAAGTGATCTCTAATTCTGAAAAAGGGATATTGCACCTTTGCAGCTATAATAAAGAAAAATCAATCAGAAACAGATCCATGAAAAAAAACATGCTTAAAGTAATTACCATTGTAGTAGATGGCTCCTATCAGACACATGGCAAGAATGAATGGCCGACCACCAACGACACTGACTGTGATGACGGTAGTTGCAGCCGACAGACCATACATAACACTACGACCGAAATTGTCGGACAAGCTACTGTCAACACCTATGAACGCGTCAGATAACATCTCGATAACATCACGCAGCCTATACCAACCTTCGAAATCTTTGCCAAATCTATTCAGTAGACGACCACGGGATACTGTGTCATGGAACCGGATATTTGCAAACAAGACAGTTTCCAAAAGTCTCTTGTAGAGGACCGTCGAGGCGCGAATTGATCCATTATAAAGCACAAAGTATCGCACAGTGCCAATAATGAGTCCAGCGGTGGTGATAGCAGCGTATATTGCGATGTAGAAGACATCATCATTGTCGTCGTCGTCAACATTTGACCAATACCTAATCCAAAGTTGTCAAGACGAGAAGTAGGAGACGGTATGACAAACCTCACCTGAGCCAACCGTTTTCGAATACTGGGCTGATAGAGGAAATGATTAAGATGACAACAAAAATCATCCAGTACCAGACATTCCCGCAAGCCCGGATATACATTCTCCAGACGTCTCTGTCAATACGACCAACCGCTCGCTTTTCTTCCTCGATCAGTTTCCTCGGTTTCTTCTTCTCACCCTTGACCTCCGAAACAGGAGCGATAGTCGAACTGGACTCTGAGTTCGCTTCGGTTTTAGTCAAGTCTTCTTCGAGGACCTCTTCTTCCTTGCTATCCGATGGTCCTTCGTTTGTACTTTGGACAAGAGTACGGATGACGTCAGAACTTTGGAAAGCTTCGCGAGGTCCTTGGAAAGTGACCCTGCCATTGTCAAGGGCCACGATGTAGCCGGCGCCGGGAGCACACAGTTGGACGTGATGAGAGACCAGGATGACAGTCCTCCCCTGCATGAGTTCACCTTTCAAGCATTGGTGGTATAAATGATAGGCAGTGTGAGCATCCACTGTATCGGATTCCATGATTATAATTGGGTGATTATGATAACGTGAATCCACGAACCGGCTGAAAGAACATCGTCCAACAATAGAACTGATGCACGCGAGTAGACTGCGCGGGCCAGAGAGACTGGTAAAGGTCAGGATGTGATTGGCACCCGAGGACTAGACACATACCTCGAGCTTTTTGGCCGCCCGATAGGTTCACCTTGATATGCAAGGCTTGTTGAGTTCAGCGTCAATAAGGAGATGACAGTACCGCTTACGCCACGTTCGCCGATTTCGGCCTCGTCTCCGTCTTCCAGGATCTCAAGGTCACTGTTTAAGGCACAAACCTAAATAAACGAAATCGTCAGAATTGCGAAGGTCACGGAATGGACAGCTTGCGGACCTCTAACGTCTTTTGGTATCGTTCCTCATCATAAGGAAGGTTGAAAAGAATATTGTCTAGATATCAAATCAAAAGGAATATCTATGTTACAGGGAATCCACGAACCTTTAATCGATGCATTGCGAAGCCATGCAGCCTGCAAGGGAAAATAAATCAAAGATTCAAGGAGTGGTGAAAATAGAGACGCACTTGAGGAACATACGCACAAACTCCCTGAACAACCCACTCCTCCTTTGAAACATTTCCATTCGCAAACGACGCCAATGAGTCAGGAGGCGACCTTGGGCAGAGCGTCTGTCCCGCAAGAACATCGACTTCTCCCAACAAAGCTACATTATACAATCAGCGCCTTATTTCGTCGAGACATCTCGGAACGACTCACAGAGCAACAGAAGCGTCTTCCCCGACCCAAGTTTGCCACACACAAGCGACAGCTCACCAATTGGAAAATCGAGATTCAAATCGATCAACATGAATTTGTGTTTTGGGGTGGCTGCTGCTGAAGGGAGGGCGCTGCTTGATGCAGTCCTGAGAGAACGGTCCTGCGGCCAGGTGACAGTGCAAGATTGGAAGGCGATCACTTGAGATTGTTGAGAAAGCGGTGGAACCGGAGAGACTTCGGCGCCGTTCATGTACTTTTCAATACGGCGGAGAGAGACAAGACTCTGTGACAGGATATAGGTTTGATGCTTTGAATGACGAAGATGAAGAAATGTACCTGCAACAAGTTGATGAATGTCTCGGGAAGGGCGTTGAGAGCAAACTTCATCTCGTTAAATACTGAGATCAAGATGAGCATGATGTCTGTTGAACTGAGTGGAAAGGCTTATACATACCAATAATCTGTGGATTAACCGCTTAGATACGATATTCACGAATGAACTTGTGAAAATGACATACCGACGTGAAAGCAATTGAAGGAGTCAACTTCTGCTCCCTGACAACTGCGAAATGCCAGAACGAGACTATTGTGACCAAAATCGGGGAACCATTCCTGTAACAGGTATCAAAGATGAGAGATAGACCGATGATGCGAATGAACATACCAAATAGCATTCCACAACGTCTCAATAGAGTAGTTGAGCTTCTGATACTTCAGCTCTTTCTCACGAACTTTCATCACTCTCGCTTCGAAGTTACGTTCCCAAGCCATAAACTACGTGTTCGTCATCAGATTATGCCCAGGAATCCTTTACGACGACATCTCACCTTAAGCATACGAATACCCCCAAGAATCTACACATCAAACTCAGCAGAAGCACTAAAAGCTAAAGTGAACACTGTGGCATACCTCATTCATCAAGGAGACGCGCTCGTCACGCGCTTTCATGAGATTCTCCTGCGCGCCGACAACAATCTTCCCGGCCAGGTGGTTAAGGGGCAGGAACAGGCACGTCACTCCGAGTCCGAAGAAGCAGGAAACGCCTAAAGTATGCGGTCGGAGGACACGTCAAGAAAGGACGAAGAAGTGGCAGAGTGGAGCGTACCGAGAAGCTTGTACAGGAATAGCGATCCAATGATTATCTCAATTGGCGAATCTGTATGGATACAATGTGAGCACATACACGTATGACTGAGCATGGATGCAGAAGTGAACGCACCAACAAGCGAAAAAAGATGCCATGCGAACTCGCTGACTCTGTCCACGTCGGTGGTCATAAGTGTCATCACCTGTGCCTTGCTCGAAAAATCATCCTCGTCCTTCTTTTCCTGTGTGGTTTCTCCATCCGGATTAGCTACGTCCGTCTTTGAAGTAGGCGGAGGTGCAGAGGATGCGACGTCCTTCCGCACGAGGGTCTTGGCAAATAAGATGGAGTTGAGTTGGATTTTGAGGCGGACCTGAATTGTGGTGGTAGACATAGACCATAGTTGGCCAGTAGCTTGGGCCGAGAGTCAATGAATGTAAGGATTTGAAGTCGAAAGGGACTCACCGAGATATGTGATAGCATTTGCTCCAAACAACCCAACAACATAAACCCATCCCCAACCCATATCCTTCCTTTCCGTGTCAACCTCTAAATGCCTTACAAGCCTTTGCAAAAACAACGCGGGGGTATAGAACAACACCGCTGCAATCGCCGCAAGGAGTATCATGAGTGAAAAAGCACCGGCATTGAGACGCAAAAGACGCCAGCCCATGCTCCATCCATTTCCAGGTTGTGGCTTCCATTTTCCTATTCGCAGTCGGATCTCGCGCATGCCCCGTTTCATTTCAGAGTAGTTGAAAGTAGCGCGCATGTCTCCTGGGACGATGGGGAGGTCACCTGTCTCAAGGCTTGTGGCGATGTTTCCAAGCCAGACGACTTTAGTTGTGTATGAAAAGAGAAGAATTTCGAATATAGATGCACCTGTGTCATCAGGTGAGATAAAATCGCATTAGTTAAATTATGGAAGATCATTTACCAACGGCGCCGGAAACATTCTCCTCATCGTGGTTAGTTGCAGCTTGATTCGTTTTTTCAGAATATATCCTGTCTGCTGGATAATGAAGGCGCGGTCCCATTCGTGTCGTGATATACAATATGCAAGTGATAACATACAACGCGAAAGCTGTGTACCACGCTCCGAGAAGAGATGTTGTTCTGAATGATGCTGTGACCGGGGTTGAGTCCGGCAGGATCGCCGTCGAGCCCAGTAAGAGGGTGGCCAATGTAGTGAGTGCTGTCAAATGACATACATACACAGAATGACGCTCGGTAGTCGATTCGGTGACGGAGAAGGCCGCAAGGGCGACAAGGTAGAGCGAAAAGACAATCCGAATGAAATCAATCACGATTTCGGTGCTTTCGTCGTTCACGAAAGACCAACCAAGCGAAACAGTGTCGAGTAAAGAGATAACGACGAGTAGGAGTGTAAGAAATGCTTTTCGCCATCTCATCTACATGCAAGCTCATCAATATCTGATGCCAAAATGCCAGAACGAACAAAAAACCTTAGCCCAAAAGGCATCTCCGTTAATGGGGTACCCATCAATGACATCTTCAGGTGTTGTAACGTCAAATGGGTCGTGTCCAGAATTCTCATCTGTGAAAGCATCTGGAATTGCATGGCTTGGAAGCTGAATCTTGCCCTCTCGAGGCCGGTTGAGATAAAGAAGGCCGGCACTACCGATTGCAGCAGCTGCCAGTGCAATGCATACCTCAAGCTGGAATCGAGGCATGGTGGTTGAACTGCAAGACCTACGGCGCTGAACGCCTCTCAATTTTTTCGTTTAGGACGTGTGTGAGTCAGATTGCCAACAACGAAGGGCCCGAGAAGAATCCGCATGGTTCCGTCGGCTTCAGGAGAAATAATTTTGCTGACAAAGCTACTAGCCGCTAGATAACCGTATCAGTCGGAAGTAAAATGTGGCGGTCGCCTCAATACATTGCAAAATTTGGCTCGGATACATAGGGATATGTACATTCATTCACTCTTCATACCACCAACTTGCAGCCCACCTCTTCCATCCCCGATGGATGATGTTATTTGCCTCTAACTCCTATCCGAGTGACTTCTACAAGACTCTTCAACACGTAAATTCTTTGAACGATCTTGCGAGGAATGGTGAACCCCCGAGTTGCTACTGCGACAAAGCTACAACCATTCCTGCCACCCAGCGTCCTCGATCGTCTACAGTAAACGGGGTCGCCATCAGAGCGCTTACAGGGGGTACGGTACATAACTTTCCAGTCGTATCTTCATGAGTTCCATTTTTAGGCCAGTGACTCTCGTACATACATTTACTTGCCTTATGGGAGATCCACTGCCCAATGCCTCCTCGCGACTTAGACAAGTGGTACCACCTTATAAATGCTTTCTTCGACAATGTCTATCCCGCATGAAGATGAGGTATTTTTGCGGTTAGGAGTCTATGTCTATGACAATCTATATACTGGTAACACTATAAGAGCATGGTCATGTCTATTATACAAAGAATAGATAGATTTAAACAACGCAGAATCATGGATTCCACATCTTGCCGTTAACGAATTTGATAAGTTCGGCATCGCTCATAGAACGCAGATCAGTCGAACGATCGACGCCCTAATACAAACTCAGCATGTGGACATACAACCTATTTCCAGAACAAGATTTACTTACCGCTTTCTGAGCGGCGCGGATGACCTGCGTCGCGATATGGGCACTTATTTCACGAACTAACGGCAAGTCAGTGTGAGTTCCGGGTTCTTTTTAGATAAATATAAAGAGAAAACAACGTACTGCGCTCAATGCGGGGGTATAGGAGGCCCATGGAATGCTCCTCCTCGGTTAAGGAACCCGCGAGCCCGAGAGAGGATGCTTCAACCATGCTATCGGTAACGGAAGTGGCACGTGAAAGGATGGCACCAAGACCCAGACCTGGAGAGGGGATATAAAAGGACAGCATGGGAAAGGTAGATAGATGACACATACCGGGAAAGATATACATATTATTGCCTTGTCCAGGATATAGAGTTACATCGTTGAATTCAACCTCGGGGAAAGGCGACCCGGAGGCAAAAAGGACTTGGCCATTGGTATAGTGGACTGCATCTTGGAACGAGCACTCAGACAAACGAACGGGATTAGAGAGGGGGAAGATGATGGGACGTGGGTTTATTGCTGCCATTGCTTGGATGACATCGGGGGTGAATGCATTCTGGAAAAAAAATAACGTCAGAGGGATCAAATCGTGTGAGCAAAATTATTGTTACCGAGATAGTTGAGAGGCCAAGTAAGGCTGTAGGTTGCACATACTCAATAATGTCCAGAATATTGGTAAGGGGAGGTCCGCTGTAGTCCTTGCGCGAGAAGACTACGAGTCTGATAATTAATGATCGTTTCAAAGAATGGTGAGCGTAACCTTACACTTCTTATGCTCGGCCATAGGTCCACGAGCATCGAATATGAGACCCTGAGAGTCAATGAGCCAGATTCGCTCTCGTGCTTCATCTTGGGAGAGGCCATTGAGAGTGAAGAAGCTCATCAATTGCATCGCTACGCCAACACCTGCAGAGCCTGCACCGAAGAACAGAATACGGTGGTCGGTGATGGGACGCCCAGAAGCTGCAGAAGACAGTCTTGCGGCATTAATGAGGCCAGACAAGACGACAGCACCAGTCCCTTGGATATCGTCATTGAATACTGGGTATTTGTTTCTGTATCTTTCAAGGTAATGGAAAGCATTATCCGTGGAGAAGTCCTAGACATGCTGTTAACGTCATCACCACTCCTAACGCATGACAGCCTACCTCAAATTGGACGAGAAGCTTAGGGAAAGCCACAGACATCTCATGCATAAACTCGTCCATGAATTCTGTCATTTCTGGACCTGTGATTCTCTTCTGGCGAAGGCCCAGATACAATGGATCATCCAAGTACTTCTGAGTGTTAGTACCAAGGTCTAAGCATATGGGAATCGTGGACGAAGGACGGATTCTAGAAGACTGGTGTCAAAAGGATACTTGAAATCACCCGAAGATCGATCCTTACCCCGCTCCGGCGATGTACAGCGAAAGTTTGCCGACTGAGATGGGCATCCCATTGACCCCAAGGTCCCCTAGTCCGAGTATACGCGAACCTGAAGTAGGCAGTCCACAATGAGTTGGCGCCGCGATAACAAGGCTTCAATGAATATGACCAACCATCCGTCACGACAGTAATCCTAGCCTCGTCAATCTTCGGCCAATTTCTTATCACTATCCGTTCCATTAGCTTTGGAGGACGTGGTGTCTGAACAAAGTCTTACCTTGCCGAATGTTGCCCTTATCCTTGATAGAGATGAACTACGAAAACCAATATAATTGGTGCAGAGTGAAAGACTATAAAGTACCCACCAAACCCTCCGGTCGGCGGTAGATATGAGAATATTGCAGGCAAGCAT
The DNA here is from genome assembly GCA_018221735.1 of Termitomyces sp. K1Aa. Classification (NCBI taxonomy): domain Eukaryota; kingdom Fungi; phylum Basidiomycota; class Agaricomycetes; order Agaricales; family Lyophyllaceae; genus Termitomyces; species Termitomyces sp. K1Aa. Next base: position 25,233 of record JABAJX010000042.1, read on the forward strand.
CGCCAACGGTCGGGGTGTAGATGATAGGTGTGAATTCGGACATGTATTGGAGGCATAGCTTGTACAACATCGAAGGGTCCTGCTCCTTCAGCATTGATAGGTAAATATACTTCTCGATGTCCTTTTCCTTCGAGCGCAATTGGGCAATACAGCGAAGAGCATGGACATCATCATTAAAGGCGGGCGGGATTAAGCCAGTCTTTGGCTTGGGTTCAGCTGTCGAATTATTGGACATGAGTCATAAAATTTAGACGGCGAACACTTCTGTACGAACGTTGAGCAACCACCTTGAGCTTCTGAACACCATCAGACCAGTAGGGCGTAAGAGTAATCGTCATCGTTATTGAAAAAGGGTATCAGACGGACGTCTTAAAGAGAAGGGAGAGCTAGCGAAAGAAAAATTTAAGCAAGTTATGGGCTGATCAGGCATTTTATAAAAGAAGCGTACCGCCTCATCCCGCGATCCATGTTTGGTTGTTCTGGCGCTCATTCGGCTCCTGATTATGGGGTCGCGGCTGGGCCCCATTGCCCTGGAGTTGGCTAGGACCCTGATTGCAAAACAAGCCGAGACGGCCGTTTCATCCCTCAATCAATGTTGGACGCACCCAATGTAGTCGTACAGTAAGGATCCTTTGCATAGAAAGGATGGGCAGTTGCAGGAAACAGTTGATGATAGTTCAACGCAAGCTTGAGCTTGAAGACCTGGGATTGGTTAGTTGCTCACTCAAATGATGACCGTCTCTAAGGAGATAACAGCTATATGTTTCGAGGTGGCACGCAATCATGTCATTAATCATGATCGTGTTCGCAACCGGGATACTCAGTTGTACTGTCAGGACTGTCATCTAGAGTATCGGTTTGTGAGACTCTGGGTAGAGCTGACATCGAGAATCGGATCTCAAACCATGAAAATTGCTCCTTGGTCGGCGGCTCTCAGTGGCGATGACAGCCGTGGTTGGAGGTGTTAATACTACATTGACTTCAATTTGGCCGTTCCGTGTTGGAGCCGTATCTATGAGTTCTCGGCCAGCCCTAGGCCGTAAGTACACATGAAAGAAATAATTGACGGCTTGCATGCTCTTCCTTGCATGCCGTCGGAATCGGTCGGAAACAGACCAGGGATTCCTCCACGTGATGCAGTTCTCATGAACGAGTCACAGTCACAGTCACTAGTCACTACAGTCCTCTATTAACGCGTTTTTGTTGCATTTTTGTCATCTCAAGATGAAGATAGATTCGTCGCCTATAATTAAAGGAGACCAGCGATCCGACGACGTTGTTTGAATGCATTCTTCTCTGTGGTATGACCGCTCTGCTGCCCTGGAATATCATGTTCTCCTCTTTGAAGCACTTATCAATCACTTTGTTATTGCTCACGCAGTTGAGAACAGAGCACATCTCTAAGGCTTCATTCTTTTTGCAAGCCCAGAGACTCACCCTATGATCTCTCTCGCGAAACCCTAATGAACGGTCGTACGCTATTTTTGCGAAAGTGAAGACTTCATTTCTTCCCTCATCGAAGCTTACCACATCTACATGCATATACATACCAAGTTTCCCAGAAGATGGTGGTGTCCGACTCACGCAAAATTAGTCGTCGTCACAGACATTTACCTGATTCAGAACATTGACCACATGAACCGGTAAGTATATGAGGTCAGGCAGCGTTCCAGAAGTTGCCACTGCAAATTCACGGATAATGCCGTGACACACCAACCAAGTACAAGCATAGGACGTACTTAGTGAACCCCGGTCCTGCAGCCAGGATTACCTCATCGCACGGTATTGAGCTCCTCCCAGCTTCCGCGAGCTGTGCACGAAGATCCCCTTGTGGTCGAATTTCATCATAGGCTTCATCAGGAGCTCGGAATTGCGGTCTTCCTCCAATACCACTCAGGAAGCAAGTCTTACTTATATCTTGCAAGCTTCGAGGTGAGGTTTACTCTCCATCGGGGTAGCTTACAGACTCGATCTAAATTCTTCCGATGACTTAGAGTTCCCGCCCATATGTTAGTATGGGGTGCACACGGGAACAAGTTCTACGCATTCTCCTTCATCCAATGACCTTTCTGCGATGTGCCTGGCGTGTTTTGTACATTTCCACCCTCGCAACAGATCAGGATCTGTCTTAACCGGTTAATGTGCCCTCACGCGGTATCACTACGTGTCCCTTGCACATCCCGCGGTTTCACCAGACTAACGGGTTCAAGGATGATCTGCCTTATTCTGGTTTATACTCACGCCGCTTGGAGAGTGGGATAATTCAAATTCTGCCAACGCCACTGCACCACGTTCATGCTGATTAAGGTGCAGTCCTTTGTCCCTTGGCGAGAATAACGGATGTCTCGGTTCCAGTACGTTCAGCAAGGTTCATGTGTAAATTACATATCGCAATATCTCGGCGATCTCATCTTCTGAATGCTCATGGCTTCACTCCATACGACGGGACTTCGATGAGTACCTTTCGATTCCCTTAGATTGAGTCACGAAGGTCCCCCGACTTGTCTCTCTAGCTTTGTCGAGGTTGTCCATCCCCGTCACGGTCACACGGGTAACAGCCTTGACAATAACAATCGGGGCAATTAGCGCCTTCTGCGATCACCCATCTAGGCGAGCGGCCCGGCGGGAACCCAGTGTGTTCAAGACTCATTGCTTCATTGTCGCGTATATACATGATTCTGATTCTGATCAATCCGAGTCCCAGACGAGACCTGACGAGACTGTCATGCGCACTCTTACGCACCCACTGACTTGCCTCAGAACCGCGGTACCCCGTCCGAGAAGGATGGGATCTCGGACTTTTGCGAGCTTGGAGAACTTTCTCAGAGGCGCTTACCGTGGATGCAGGTATCTAGTTCTCGTACTAACTCTCTTAAAGGTGCCGCGGAGGTTGGAATTTTTCTTTGCTTGTTTCGGCCCGAAGTTCCACTGAGTCATCCCCCCCTCGCTTCGCCTACCTAACCTCACCTTGCTTTCCGGTACGCCGCTCCTTGTCACCGCTGTTTCGCGAACGATTTCTGATGAGTACGTGACAATCTAAGCGTGTAAGGTATTCAGGGTGCTCTGTAGTTAGTTTGAATCCCGGCCGTGCCTGCCTGGTGTTTTGCGTGTTGCCCCCCACGGCGCTTGCCGTTGCGATGGAAGCTTCCGTAGGTCGAAGAATGGGCATACTTGTCCCGTGGATTGCTATTCCTGATATTAACCTAGAGTCTGACGTTTGCTTTGCGCAGATTGCGCGCAAATGCTTTTTCGAGGATAGTCTGGACGTCGCAAATAAGATATATGCTTAAGTTGGATAGCGGGTGCATGGTCAAGGTTATTTTCCGTTGTACCGGGGGTTTCAACCATGTATCTAACGCGACCTGACCTCCACAAAAGGCGACTATAGTCAAGAATTATTACATTGACAATGTGAGAGAGAAACGTGTCCCAAGATCCGAGGCACCAGTGAAATACATTTCACCTTTACCTTTAAAGATGTGGTGGTCCGCATCAGACGGCTTAAGTCCCATCATCGCGTTAAGTATTGATATCATTTGTAGGCTTGAGCAAATATTGCTTGTATGTATATGTATTGTCCATTTTCTCCAAACTCTTCCAGAAATCATTGACATGCATACAATGTGCTCGTACGGTATTTCTAATGTTTTCCATAGTCATTGTACTATTAGTTGGACGCGCAAGCCTGACGCTGCCCTGAGAATGCTCCTACATGATTAACGGCCCAACCAGCCCTGCAACACGGGAACAAATTCAAATCAGCCCAGATCAGGGTAGACATCGGTGTGGGGTGTGGCAACTTACGCCATCAACAACGAGCACCTCTCCGCAAACATACTGACTGGCGTCGCTGGCAAGGAAAACTATAGGACCAGCGAAATCTTTTGGCTCGCCCCATCGCCCAGCAGGGATTCGTTCGGAAATTTGACGCAGACGAACAGGATCCGCTAGAAGTTTTTCGTTCCTTGTGAGACGTTAATAAATGGATAAACAGTGAATACTAAGGGAAATGAAACGTGGCAGGTATATGACAGTGCCCGAGAAAGTGCCCGAGTTAGAGACGATATTAACTTGTCAAGCATGACACGGAATAAGAAAAAGAGATACAAAAGACTCACATGTCTGTGGCAATGTAACCTGGGCAAATGCCGTTGACTTGGACATTATGCTGGCTCCATTCATTGCTAAGAGCTTTGGTGACCTGACCCAAGGCACCCTTTGCAGCAGCGTATGCAGGGACTGTCAGGCCACCCTGGAAGGTTAGAAGGGAGCAAAAATTGATAATCTTGCCGCGCCGAAGAGGAACCATGTGCCTCCCGGCTGACTGGGAGAGCAACCATATTGACTTCAGGTTCACATCGATCACCTATATGAACGTAAAAATCATTGTGTGGTCCCATACAAACGTTGAAATGCGTTATATACTTACATCGTCCCAATCGCTTTCGGAGAAATCGAGACTCGGCGATCTCCGCTGGATGCCCGCACAATTGACCAGAATGTGGATTTGACCACCCATTACATCGAGAGCCGTTTGGAAAAGACCTTTCACCGCCTCCATATTGTCCAAGTCACAATAGACAACTTCAGCCACGGCACCGAGTGAGCGGATGGCGTTCAAAGTCTCATGGTTCGGTGGCGTTCCTTCAGGCAAATTGCGCTGAACAAGGCAGATAGAAGCCCCTGCTTCTGCCAAGGCAATAGCACAGGCAGCACCAATACCTACAGACATAGAAAATCAATAAGACATTTGTTCGAGATAGTTAGATCCTAAATGATCACAAGTGGCAAAAAGGGGACAAATTGAGATAAGGCGTAACTCACCGCGTGTTCCGCCAGTTAAAAGGACATTTTTTCCCTTGAGCGAAAAAAGAGATGGGCTCGAAACTGGGGGCGTAGGATCCATGTACGAACAGCCGTCGGAGGACAATAAAAAGAGAAGAAATCCAATCGACGAGATATTATGTAAATAGGGGAAGAGATCTTCCCCGCACTCGGGATATCGCACCGGGCATCCGAGGGAGATGGAAAAGTGTTTGGCCGACGAGATCTGGATCTAAAAGGGGTCACACGTCCGGCGGGCCGGTCCGGGCCCGATCTCCTGTCTCAACTTAGCACACACGACACGAATTTCTCTCTGCAGTCAGCCAGTTATAAAAGCACTTGTAAAATGCACTTTGTCTTCCTCACTCCTTTTCTCCACTATGTCTCCCGTCGCTCTCCCTTCACATGATGTTGCTGTGCTCTATGGCCCTAAAGACCTTCGTGTTGAGCAGCGTTCTGTCTGGCCACCATCACAAAATCAGGCTCAGGTCGCCGTCGTCTCTACTGGTCTCTGTGGAAGTGACCGTATGTCAATTTTTTTTGTTGTGGTTTCTGTTGCTCATCTACTTGTCTCTATAGTTCACTACTACATGCATGGACGGAACGGTGATTTCGCCGTTCGTCAACCTCTTGTTCTAGGCCATGAAGCCGCCGGCATTGTCACCGCCGTTGGGTCCGGTGTAAAACATCTTGTTCCTGGCCAGCGGGTGGCAATTGAGGCAGGCGTCTATTGTAGAACCTGTGACTTCTGTACAAAAGGTCGTTACAACCTTTGCAAAGGCATGAGGTTCTGTAGTAGCGCCGCCGTCTTTCCTCATGCGGACGGGACTCTCCAAGGTCGCATGAACCATCCTGCCTTTGTCCTTCATCCGTGAGTCTCTTCTACTCAATTTATTCATCATTTTACTAATTACTATGCCTCCAGTCTACCTGACAACTGCAGCTTCGAACAAGCAGCTCTTGCGGAACCGTTGTCTGTTCTCATCCACGCGTCACGTCGCGCTAATCTATCGTCTGGTCAATCTGTTCTCGTTTATGGAGTTGGAGCCATCGGTCTTCTTGCATGCGCCGTAGCGAACTCTCTTGGTGCAACACGAGTCGTAGCAATCGACATTAACCAAACGCGGTTAGATTTTGCGCGCTCGAATGGTTTCGCCTCCCAAACATTCTGTCTGCCCCCAGCCGATAGGGCCAAAACCACCGACGAGCAGCTCCGCCGTGCAAAAGAAAACTCTCAGGCAGCATTGGCGGAGTTTGATGCTCCAGCTGGCTTCGACGTCGTCTTTGAATGCACCGGTGCCGAGCCAGTCATTCAGATGTCGGTGCACGTAAGTATTAACTCGACTATCAGCTATCAGACAGAAGCTTATTGACATCTTCACATTTTGTAGACGGCAATGGCCGGAGGGAAGGTCATGCTTATCGGTATGGGCACGCGGAACACTGTCCTTCCCCTTTCTGCTGCTGCCCTGCGTGAAGTCGATATACAGGGTTCATTCCGCTATGCCAACACGTACCCGGCGGCACTGGCCTTGCTTGCTTCGGGGAAACTAAAAAATGTTGAGAAGCTTATCACACATCGTTTCCCCTTGCAGGAGACAAAACATGCGTTCGACCTCCTGTCTCGTGGACAAGATGAGGATGGTAACATGGTCCTCAAGGTCATGATTGAGTCTTCAGACGCGTCATAGGAAAGTACCCCGCGTCATGATGCCATTACATGATTTATCCACTTTTATATTGTTATATACATAGACATGGATTCTGGACATTCTCATTTTACGACTTTTTTTTTTCTCGTCGTTTGCGGTCTTGTGGACAGTTATCTTTCTTCATTCTTCTTTTCACATGGGCAACTTGTATTTCTAGTACAAAAATCGAAAGTCAACGAATTCTTCATCTCAGATCTTCATTCTACGCTAACGGGCGAGGTCCCATGATTCTGACTGTGCCTCTCCCATACGTAAGTAGGACAACTCTTCGATCCTCCAACAATGTATCTGCACAATGGCACGTTTAACAACCCGACTGATTGGCTCCGCTCGGACTTGCGTACGAATTTGGGATGTGGACACTGGAGATACGATTCAATTGCAGGTGTCGTAGTGGATGTTTTATTCGCGCATGAGCACTAAATACCCACTAATTATCAAACCTACTGGTAGATCGTGGGAGCAATTTAGACTGAAAAGGCGCGAATAGTATCTAACATCCCTTCAGGAAACCAGGAAAGTAACAGGTCAGCCGGACACATGGTCGGCCCTGTTTGTTACCAGTAGCATGACATGTCTACTGCTCTCTACGTTCACGTCGGTGGTACGCCACATTCGCACACTGCTGGCATTTATCAAGCCTTGGGTATTCTCTCCGAGATTCCGGAACCTTAGTGCATCTGACAGTGATGGTGCTGATTGAGAGAACTACGTGGACTCTCTCAACTTTGCCTCATGCGCCTATCGTCGTGCGTCGAAATCGCATTCTAGCTGGATCCATTCTATCATCGACATGCTTCTCAGTTGTGGGCACACCTCTGTTATAGAAAGAGGTAACGTGAGATAGAACATAACGTTAGCGGAACTTAGGTAGACCGCCTCAGTCAATCTGATGAGAATCAAACGACACAAGTTTGACACTATTCGGGAAAAGGATCCGAGTACCTAGTGATATCCCACATCTCATGTACGTGTGTTGTTTTTTTGCCCATGACGACATCGTCACCCCCAAAAAATATTTTTGGTACGGAAACCCGCGAAAGTTCTCTGATGGCAGTTGAGACCAGACCTGAGGCCTGAGGCGTTGGAGATTCGAAACTTTCAGACTCATTGGGCAAGAACGACGCTGGTAGGCTTCTAGCTGTGGCAAATCTTCTTTGAAAACTGTGAGATCTCCGTGTCGACATCTGGGCTCATCTGTTATAAGTATAGGCTAATTGGAGAAAGCTTTGAATAGCCCCATAATCTGCCGCCGATGTATGCCGGGCGGACCGCGATATACGGGGCAACTTGAACCAAGTGGAAAGCCAACCGCCGGATAAATGCAGCATATTCAAATCGACAATGAATGTCGAGGACATGTCTTCATCCTCAGGGTAGACACTTCCAATTGTCCAGCCAAGGGTAAGAATCCGCTTAGTACGGATAACCTTGGGCGACAAGAGACAAAAAAAGGGTCTCTGTCCAGAAGTTTCTCGATGGGTTCACAATCACCTAAGTTGAAGAACTTCTATTCTTCAGATTCTAGATTCAAGCTTTCCATGCAGATTCAAATGATCCGTGTACTCGCATGTTTGATGAAGCTTAAAATCGGGCCTTCTTGGTCGAAAACGATGACACTATGGGGTAAAAGTGATCTGGGATACGGCAATCTACGTGAACAATCGGCGCGTCACTTCCTCCCAGATCGCGACTGGATTGTTGACACTAGATGAGATTGTTGAAATCAGACGAAGAAGGAACGTGAGAGCGAACTACAAGGCCTTACAGGTTACCGGAAAGAGGCAGGTTGAGAGTTGCGGGACGGTCTTGCCATTCTGAAGAGCGTGAACAAAGGAATCAGTATCACAAGAGCAATTTGCCAAAGAGAGTATACGAAATTTACCTTCGGGTTGAGTAGGATCATCAATTCCAAAGCCTAGTCTCCACGTAATACCTTGCACACCATTGACCAAACTGTTCTCAGAAGGGGTAAATAAACGTCAGTCAACAATGTTCCAATGTATGGTCCAAGTTTGAAAGAAGGAAGTCCCGGATTCCGCCGGATTAGCGCTCGCGTGAGAAAAGAAGACAGGAACAGACGAGAGAGAAAACAAAAAAAGAAAAGGACGTACAGATCAGGTGGGGCAAGGGAGTGGTTTTTGAGGTGGGTAGTCTAGGTCATGAGCCTATGGTATTAGAAAGCGTGGGTAAATCGCTTGGTTTCAGGGTACATGCCTTTATCTCAGAGTCAATCGTTGAGAAGTCGGTCGACTGGCCCCCGACAGTGCCACAATATTGCTGCGTGGTATCCTTTTTTCCGCCAACAACAACGGTCCTGACACCTTCCTCCTTGGACATGGTCACCTAGGCCCGAGGTCCGATCGTCAACCCTGCTAGCTCGTATGACTACTTCAAACTCACACTGAACAGGGAACAAGAACTCGCACATCTGGCCAAAGTAATGAGTCACTATTGTAAGCTTTAGAACAAGACCAGCGAACCTGCCGTTTGACACGATTACTACCTTCGAGGGGTCAAAGAGGGCGGATCCTGGAGCACCATCAGGAGGGAACCCAGCCGGCTGACATTCCTGGCCCAATCTACAACATGTTCAAAATCTCGCATATGCAATTCCAGACAACACGTACCTCTGACTGAATGCGTCTTGATTTCCGTTGATGACTTTTTCCACCGGGGGCTGGAGCCAATCATCATCTGCAGCAAAGGGAACATTACTCGCATTAGTCCACTGCAAAGGGTTGTAGAGTAGAAGAATATCCGGATCCGAGACGTTCCCATTCACGATTTGCTTCACGATCAGCTGCGCAAGGGGTCCATCCCGAGTTTCGGTATCTAGCCCAGCTTGGGGAACTGTAGTTGATTTTGGACCAACAATCTTTTCGATAGGAAAGTTAGAAAGCGGGATCGCGGTACGAGTTCACGTAACCTAACTCACGATCCGATGAAGCCACTAATGTCCAGTAGAACATCAGTCAATTCTAACGCATCAAGCTTGTCATTAATGTGGCAAGTAAGCTTACATGAGCCGCACAAACGAAGCCTCCACCATTGTTCGTCTAGAGCACACGACTAAGCTCCTGTTTCAATACCTAGAGAAGAGACTCACCACATCAACGATTAACTGTGTCGCGTTCTGAGATCTCAAGGAAACTAGCCCTTCTAACAGACCGTCCAAGAAGGCGAAGAAATCCGCGTCGGCGAAGCTTCCGAGAGCAAGTACACCAGTTTTGCCGTCTTTCAAGAGATAAAATTGGGCTGCGGAGCGACTTCCGGGTACAGCTGGCAATGATGGAACGAGAGTCGGTGGGAGAACGACATCAGATATCGGAGAGTCATCCAGAATGACGTTCACAACATGCTTTCGTGCAACTGTAGCAGGGATAGCAGGTTGTTGTTGGAATTTTGCAACAGGGCGTTCCACAGAGTCGGCGGCGGAGGTGGCTGAAGAGGGCGCGTAAAGATCAACTCCGTTGGTTCCGTCAACGGCGTTGCAATTGTTGGTCAGATAAGTAGATCTGTTCGTAAAAGGCTGGATCGCCCCAATTCTGGAACGGTAAGGAAGCTGATAGTGAGAGCGGTCAAAGCTTGTTAAGCCGATTTATACACATGTAACTCACCGTGATGGTCTCGGAAGCAGTGAGATTAATGCGCTGAATGGTCAAAACAACTTGATCATTCATTGGGAGTGCTTGTTGCGCAAAGTTACCCAAAAGATATGTCCATCCGGCTGAGGTTATTTCGTAACTCGAGATACATCTAAATTTGTATGTCAGAAGGTCTTGATTCTTGATCATTATCAAGGATACCGGACGCACCCATTTTGACGAGTTCCCAAGCCTTGGAAACTTCCGGCAATGGCTGCGTTTGCATTCACAGCATCGAAAGGAGGGAGACCATCGATCGATAGAACCTTGGCACCGGAAAGCTGTAGACCAGGCTCTGTTCAATTGACGGAACAAGGCGGAAACTACGCCACGTACAGATTCGAGCTGCCCTTGGAGTGACCCCAAGGAATCTTGCCAGAATTGAATCTCATCTGCGAATTCTACCGACGCAACGGCAAAGGCTTCAGGAGCAATATGGACGTCCTGAGTACCATCTGGTGCCGTCAGCAGAGCCAATGGAATAGGAAGATAATTAACGAAAGCCGCTGAGAATGATAATCACGTCAAAGGATGATTGGGTCAGAGGTACTGATATACACACAATCCTATAAACAAAGTCAGTGTAAGTAGTACTCGAGGATCGTGAACTGCAATAATTACATAGCAACGATTGATCCAGACACAGTGACCATCGTTGAGACGCTTTAATGCTCGGGACAGTGCGATATGAAGGTCGTAGTCAGATTCGAATTTTGTGTTCCTGAATTCCTCGAGGTCTGCAAGAATATCTTCGTGAACATCCGAAGTAAATGGTTCAGGCGCTTTGATCTGGTAGTTCACAGACGTGTGGAACGCAAGTGTCTTTGTTATAACATCAATAATCTAAGCAGCAGAAGGAAAATCGGTCAGCGCTTAACCATCATGTCGAAGAACGATCTCTATACATTTGTTTTGATTACAGGGTTAACCTCAATCGATGAAAAACAAGCGCGGACATCCTTTGGTGCAACCCATTTCTCGCCAGCAATCATGGCGCATGGGTCAACATCCCTCTTCTCCACAGTTGCACCAACAATGCTCAGGCCAGCAAAAGCGGCCAAAAATTTAGTCTTGAATGCCATGTCAGGGCAAGAGAGGTCGAACAAGACACGAGAGGCTTGATACTTGGTGACCACTTCCGTCTTCTTTTATAGAACTGTGACCGCGTGCAAGCTTCTTGATTGTTGAGCGCAACGCATTGCCGAAGCAGGTCATACATGCACACGAGTCTTGAGCACTTGAGCGATCAGCATGTGAGTATCATTACGGCAGGCGTCATTCATGGGAAGTATCGGCCAGAGGAATACCTAATTGACGCGTTGCGATTTTTTCGATGTAGAGCTCCAATGCACGCGTGCGTGCGTCCACGACGATGAGCTTGCTCAAAAAGTCATCCAGAATCAAGCCCAAGAAAACAGGCTTTTCAACATGGAAAAATTGATTCGATGTGCGAGGGATGAATCCAGCACGACGGTTGGAGGAAATGAAGTTCTCTAGTCGTGCATGTAAATTCTCAATGGGTTTGGCAATGGATGTGTCATAGATGCACAGACGAAAAGTTAAATAAATAAACACGCATCGCGGCGGTGGCGGTGTTACTCTTCTTGGCGAAACACATTCTTTTCCCTCACAACCACCATCGCAATCGGTCTCAAAGGATTTTGCGTCGTAATTGCGTGTAATACAGAGCGATCATGCAGCCTGAAAATCTAAGGCTAATAGCTGCGCCAATGGTCAATCAGTCAGACTTACCGTTTAGGACCCTGGTCAGGAGGCACGGATGCACCCTTGCGTATACTCAAATGCTCATGCCTGATAAAATCCTAAACGATCCTGATTACCTCGAACATCGTTTACGTGACCTTAGTCTAGACACCGAACTTGGCCGTCCAGTCGTCGTACAATTATGCGGGAATAACGTACAAACAATTGTCCAAGCTGGCAAAAAATTACAAGGACATTGCGATGGTATTGGTGTGTTCGTCTAGTCTCTACCATGCTTATCTATTGATCGTATTGCGAAGCGACCCAGATTTGAACCTCGGATGTCCTTTAGAAGCTGCCCGTGAGGCTCATTATGGTGCTTATATGGCCAACCAAAAAGATTGGCCATTGGTTCAAGACATTGGTAAAAGCTATATCCCAAAGGTTCATTGGATATGTTTGTCTCATCATTCTACATACACAGTGTCTGCAATGTCGCATTCCTTCATTGTTCCCACTTCTGTCAAGATTCGACTCGCTCAACCCGCTGAAAAAACTGTGGATTTTGCGCAACGTTTGGAGGCTTGTGGTGCGGCGTGGGTGACACTTCATGCACGTACTGTTTCTGCTCGTCGGCGCCGCCAAGGTGCCGCCGACCTCGATCAAGTCAAAAGTCTAAAACAGAATCTACGTGTTCCTGTAATTAGTAACGGGAATGTGCGAGAATGGTCCAATATTCCAGAAAACCTTGAGTATACTGGTGCGGATGGTGTTATGGTGGGTGAGACGTTATTAGGGAATCCATGGTCCGTCCATGTCCACCCTTTCGTGTCGTTCCTCACCCGCGTTCTCTTCATAGCCTCTTTGCGAACAAACTTCCCGATCCAGTAGATATAGGATTGGAGTACCTCGATATATGCCGGCACTTCCCTGGTACCGCATCGGTTTTAACCATGCAGACGCATATCAGGCATTTTGTCGAATACCAATGGTACGTCAAAACATTCCCATGGTAATCGGCCCTCATTCCGGATCCGTGACCAATCAATAGTGGACGACGCCCATGGTTCCAGAAATTCCGGTCCACATTGGGTACGACCAAATCCCTAGAAGAAATGGACGCCCTTCTGAGAATCAAGGTCGAACGGTGGCGTGGTAAGCCTCCGCGCAAATGGGACGTTGACTCCAACAACGATGACAACGGAACCGACCTTTTTACTGAAACCGATGATGGAGACCTCCATGATTTTATCGGCCTGAGTCTGATGGTCGAATAGGAACCTTGTTCTTACGTTCTTAATGTAATGTCGAGCTAGGAAGTTGACTCAAGATGGAACTTACTACATCTCGGGCGTATCCTAATGGTTGGACCAACCTGTCGGATTCACTTCGTCCCATGCCTTCTGCGCGATCTGGAGCGACATCTCAGACGGCGACCTGGAAGTTATAGAGGTCATCTGGACATTGGATCCGAGTTCTACCTCGCGGTTGCCGTACTAATAAGCCAGCTATAGACCAATCTACACTCTTATGTCAGACCGTCGGACCGAAATTGCGTTGCGAGTCCATTATTGGTGGGAAGATCTCTTGGGAACGCGTTGTACAATGCTGGATTTAAGATCAGCTGCGAGTAATCTCCCTAATTTTATAGCTTTTTTCCAGAACCAGTTGAATGTAGGTCTCCTAGTTCCCTTCCGTGGCCGAGCTTCCAGGATGTTTCTGGATGTGTTCTCAACCCCTTGATAGTGATCTGAACCAATTAAGATGCTACAAATACTCATCCGCCGATAGAAGCAGCATCTGCAGAGCTGCCCCACTTGTATGTTGCTCATGCCTGGCGGTCTGCCCAAGGGGAATTACCAGTGACCTCAAGGAAACGGAAAAAATGCTGGGATATATCGCATTCTCTAGCACAGTAAGTGAAAAAGTTAAGATCCAACCCAAATAAATTTAGGCGGGCACACAGAAAATGGCCAAGTTCAAGGTTGTTTTGTGCGTTGATTTGTCAAAGAACACGAACAGTTTTTTCTACTTGCAAGTCGTTGACTGGCTCGCAGTAAACGATGTCAATTGGCCTAGCGTTTGGATTCCATACAGTAAATTGTGAGCACTATCGAAGATGACACGGGACTCACACTGACAGCAAAAGAGACAGAAAGACAGTACACGCGTAGATACCATCGCTCAATGAAGTAGAAGCTATATCTTCCAGGTAAAAACCATACCCGTAGTATGTCAAAACGTTGAGAACAAAGATATATGTATGTCATGTGACTATTGGAAAGTCGATGGGTGCCGTATCTTGCATCGAATGACGGCGTGTCAAATCTGCCTCATAGCATGCATCCGAGTCA
>JABAJX010000043.1:0-13015 GCA_018221735.1 Termitomyces sp. K1Aa
CAGGGTGTCAAACAAGTCAAACAAGGGTGACATGTGAGGAGGAAAGGGAAAATGTAATGATACTATCATATGTACATTGAGGGGTTGGATGCATATGTACATTATATATGACAATGTAAGATATGGGTTTGGTACGAAGATGCCGACAAGCCGAAGTCACATGGCAGCAAAAATCGAAGACATTTTCCCACACATAATCCCGCGCAAAGGAAAGACCTCGATCTATTCAGATCTCGGAATTTCTTCGCAACACGTGATGCTCGGAACATGCCGACGTTGACTCACTCTGAATGTTCCGTTATTCTGCGTTTAGTCTCCCTTTTGGACTGTCCATTGGACCGGGACGTCTAGTTTCTCCATCCCCTGGCCACCATCGTCAGGGCTTCAGACAAATATAAGTGGCTCTTGACACCAGCCTCGACTTAGTGATTGCTTATTTTAGGAAATCCAGCATTAGAATCAGTCGACGATGCCTAATGGGCATATGCATCCAGACAACACCAAGTCGGAGTCTGGACAGGTTCTGGATCACGAATTAAACTGCAGAGGTCAATCAATACCTGGCCAAGCCAGTCACATCAATTTAATCTGACAATTACACGCCATATTACAAGGCGTATGTAGAATAAAACACTTCTAGTTTCAAATTCGTGAAGAGTTTCCTACGCGATTGTACAGAGTAAAGAACACCGCGTCACGCCTTGGTCACGAGATTAAAGAAAGCCGGAGTCCTCATCATGATTCCCCCTTTCCTCCTTCCAGATTCCTGTGGACGTCAATTCAGTACTCAGACCCCGCCACTCTGTTTCGAGAAAAATCCGCGTACGCTTCGAAGACTTGTTGATTGTCAATGTGATAACAAGAAAACAAGGTCCGGATTGTGATCGCTGATTGGCACTTCAGCGGCCATGCTTAGCAAGAGCCTATCTCTCTGGAACCTGTCTCTGTTATTGGCGGTTTAATCCATTAAGATAACCGTTGAGGTCTTGCGGCTCCATGGGTGCTATCTCCTTATCTGACGATTGGAGGCTCTCAAAGGAAACTTGCTATACTATCTTTGGGTCTTAAGACGGGTGTATAACACACTTTTTGGGTACTTTCAAGAATATACCCGAAGCAACGACCTCTATGATCGACAAGAATCGACATTGTATGATGTTCAAATGACAGGGTTCCTTCATCTCTTATCCTCATCTGGATACATTATATAAAACAACCCATCTCCTTTGGGTATTTGGAACCATTCCAGCCTATGCTTTCAGTGTTACATACGACTTGGATTGTGGCGGGGGTACGAGTATCCAATACCCGTTGTTCAGGTGGGTCAACCTACTCCCTCGTGTTTATAGCTCGCCTGATCAGA
The DNA here is from genome assembly GCA_018221735.1 of Termitomyces sp. K1Aa. Classification (NCBI taxonomy): domain Eukaryota; kingdom Fungi; phylum Basidiomycota; class Agaricomycetes; order Agaricales; family Lyophyllaceae; genus Termitomyces; species Termitomyces sp. K1Aa. The sequence continues at coordinate 1,364 of JABAJX010000043.1, forward strand.
GAATGCCATAAAACTGCAGCACATTCGATAGCTCAAACGCTGCGCAACAGAACCTCCCGGTCCCCATGGCAAACGATAGCCAGACCAGTAATGCACCCCCAGCCTTTGCGTGGTCTCACCTCTGGAGTCCCGCCATCGTCAACCCGGTCAACCTCAAAAGCTACACCATCCCGATCTTCAACCTGCGTGATCCATATGCCCGGGCGTTCCATCTTAGTTGGCGTAAGCATTTGTATTCTTCTTGTATTATATTCGTGCAAACGGTTACGGTAACGTAGTGGGCTTTTTTGTTGCTTTCTTATCATGGTTCGCGTTCCCCCCACTCATTCCCGACGCTATAAAGTCCGATCTCAAACTCACCGACGCACAAGTGGCAAATTCTAACATCGTCGCATTGGCTGCAACCCTGGTTGTCCGATTCGTAGTAGGACCCATGGTGGATGCATTTGGACCACGGAAGGTGATGGCGGGTCTGCTCGTGCTCGGCGCCATACCATCTGGTCTGGCTGGAACAGCATACAGTGCGAACGCCCTCTATGTCATCCGCTTCTTCATTGGCATCCTCGGAGGAACATTTGTCCCGTGTCAGGCGTGGACCTCGTCGTGGTTCGATAAGAACTGTGTTGGTACTGTTAATGCTTTAGTGGGCGGTTGGGGAAATATGGGGTACACCATTCAACGGTATCGAACAAAACTTATTCTAATCCAGTAATATGAACAGAGGTGGCGCCACATTTGCCATCATGACTTCGTTATATGCAGCGCTCATTAAAGGTGGGATGACCCAACATGTCGCCTGGAGAGCGTCTTTCGCTATCGTCCCGTAGGTAACTTTTTCCTGCGTCATCACTTTCTTGCTTACACGTTTGCCATGAGAATCCCATGTCTCCTCCTCGTTGCAGCTATTATACTCATCTTTGGACAAGACCATCCTGCAGGCAAATGGTCAGAGCGCCAGAATATCTCTTCCCCGACGATTCATGAGAAACAAGGACATCCCATTGACATTGAGAAGATTTCTAGGAACAGTAACGGCAAGGATTCTCTCGACGATCCCAATGTCGATGTCGTTATCGATTCTACTGTTGATTTCACTGTCAATTCTGCCGTCAACGAGAAATTAACTCTTGAGTCAGCTGTGCGCATCCTCCTTAGCCCGCTTACCTGGTTGCCAGCCCTTGCATACCTCACTACCTTCGGTCTGGAGCTCTCCATCGAGTCCCAAATGGCCAATGTTCTTTTCGCACTATACAACAAACGTATCCACGGTTTCGATCAAACTAAAGCTGGGTATTATACTTCTATTTTGTACGTCTACTGTTCAAATTAGCTTGCTCTTACTCTCCGTTCTTGAGGTCATCGGTTCTAAATAAACTGTGTCTATTTCTAACAGCGGCTTCTTCAATTTTTTAACCAGACCAATCGGTGGATACGGCGGTGATGTTGTGTACCGAAAATGGGGTACGAAGGGTAAAAAGCTTTGGATGCTCCTGTGCGGCTTAATCATGGGTATATCATGTCTGGCAGGAGGCTTTTACCTTGCCGAGAACACAAGTTCCTCGGGCCCAGACTGTACGTGCACTTTTTTTTATTAATCTCTGACATGGTGTCGTCGCCCTTACCTACGTTTACCGTGTTCCTCGTAGTCGGGGTGGTGATAGGCGTTTTCTCTATTGCTGCCATCTTCTCGGAACTTGGCAACGGTGCTATTTTTGCTTTGGTGCCCCATTGTAACTCGTACAACAACGTGGGTTACACTTCGCTCTCATTTTGCCCTTCCATTATGCTAAAAATAAATCTAGGGTGTAATGTCTGGTATCGTTGGCTCTTTAGGAAACTTGGGCGGCATTATTTTTGCGCTCGTCTTCCGATTACAGCCGGCCCACGGTAGAGCGTTCTGGATCACGGGAATCATTTGCATTGTTATCAATACTGTTCTCGTTATCGTTCCCGTGCCGAAATATTAGATAGCTTGTCATACGTACACATTTTCCATGTATTAGCAGAAATTTCCTCATTGGCTTCAAGTTTGCATGTCCCCTTTGACCGTTTTATAATTTCCCCATAGAAAATTGGGGATAGGTCAAGATCGGAATGAAGTCTTCGAAGACGAGTTAGTGACACCGGGAGTCAATGGGTCTCACTCAGGTCCAATCAGATGAGCGAGAAGCATCAAGTTGAACTAGCCCATCAACCACAATGGAGCGAGAAATGCCTCCAAAAAACTCTGTAATACTCAATCATCCAGACCTCACGGATTCTGCTTGCATCGTGCTGGAGGTACAGTAAGTCCGGAAATACCATGTTCCACGGAGACTCACGCCGAAGGGCCTGTTGGGGCCTGTTAGAAACATCCAGTCGAGTTCTGATCCACCTAGGGCTCCCCTTCAGAAATCTATGTAATACCGACAAGTGGCTGGCCTCGGTTTTACTTTTGGCATGGCATCATCAATAATGAAACAGAATACCTGTGAGTGTTACACGGTAAGCCACGTATATGCCCCAGGGAGAATATTTTCCGGATGATACTGGGTGTCTACGATGGTTCCTTCAAATTGTTTGCGGAGCATCGCCTTTACTTTTGGTATATTATATCTGCTACCTCGGTAGACCGAGTTCTCTACCTCTTGTGAATGCTCATCTAGGAAGAATACATCGATGTCTTCTTTTTCGTCCAGCCTTCCGAGCCAGTTGCCAGCGCCGTTGATCCCACCTTCACTGGCAATCTCACAGTTCCCTGATGTCGATACTCAACCCCGAACCATTGATAGCGCATTCCCTCCTGTCCCGGATGACGAGGCTGTCAAGGAAATTGACCAACAAGATATGTACGCCGATCCTGTTTCTTCATTTTGACGTTCTCACGGGATTGTTAGGGGAACCCCAGATAGCTGGATACGACGTGACTCTCGAATGGTGCGATTGACAGGAAAACATCCATTCAATGCCGAGGCCAAATTAAATGTCCTCTTCTCGAAAGGTTTCCTCACCCCAAGCAACTTGTTCTTCGTTCGAAACCATGGAGCTGTTCCACAAGTGGATACAGAGACCGCAAGAGAGTGGAAGGTCACTATACATGGGTATGTATGGTATTGACCACTTTATAATCAAAGTAAGCTGACTAGTGTCCAGTTTATGTGAGAAGCCCGTAACTTTCACGGTAGAAGAACTGCAGTCCAAGTTTGAGGTGATCACTATGCCGACTACTCTTGTCTGCTCCGGTAATCGCCGCAAGGAGCAAAATGTTGTACAAAAGTCCCTCGCGTTCTCCTGGGGTGCAGCTGGTCTTTCTACCGCACTGTTCACTGGCGTAAGATTAGCTGATATCCTGGACCATGTCAAGCCAACTCGGGGAGCAAAGCACGTTGTATTTGAAGGGTCCGACTCCCTCCCCAAGGGCCCTTATGGAACAAGGTAGGGGATATGACCATCGAATAGTCCCCAGGTTGCTGACCTTCCACAGCCAACCTCTTTCGTGGGCCAGAGATCGAAGAAGATGTATGATGCTCGCATGGGGAATGAATGGGCTTCCGTGAGATCATTGCAATTAATGTCATGGAGTGTACTTACTCAAATCTTGAAGACTTGAGCCCGATCACGGATATCCTTTGCGACTCGTCGTTCCCGGGCAGGTCGCAGGCAGATCTGCAAAGTGGTTGAGGCGTATTGAACTCTCCTCAATTGAGAGTCAACATCATCTTCATTTCCATGATAATAAGCTCCTTCCTACGTCGATCAGTCCAGACCGTGCAAGAACTGAAGAGGAGTGGTGGCACGATCCAAGGTGTGTCTCTAAACTTGGAGGATTGTCAAGTTCTGACTCGGAAAGTCTATCCCACCAGATATATTATCCGAGAGTTGAACGTCAACAGTGCAATCGCCTGTCCTGATAATGGAGAGATAATAGAAGTTCAACCCGAAGGAACATACACTATACGAGGGTACGCCTACTCTGGAGGTGGGAGGAGAATCACACGTGTGGAAATTTCCATTGACGACGGAGCTACATGGGAACTCGCGGAGATTGAATATCCTGAAGATGCTTTCCGCCATGTCGCTTTTACTGACTCGGTATATGGTGCTCTGGACCTCACTGATAGCGAACAATGTTACTGCTGGTCATTTTGGTCGCTGAAGATACCTCTTTTGAGACTGCGGGATAGTTCGAGCATCTGTGTCCGAGCGATGGACGAGGCCTTGGCTCTTCAGCCCAGAGACATGTATTGGAATGCGACTGGAATGATGAACAACTGGTGCGTCTTATTCTGGATCCTAGAGGCCTCGAAAGTCACAAAATTCTAGGTGGTTCAGAGTTTGTATACATGTTCTTGAGGACGGACGGCTTCAGTTTGAACACCCAACTCGTGAGCATGACACTAACCAAGATCGCATGGATTGCTGATACATATCATGGACCAGTGCCTGGAAACAATTTTGAAGGATGGATGCAACGCTTAAAGGATCAAGGCAAAGATCCTTCGAGACCGGTCTTCTCCACTTCAGCATCGGGTATGATGGAAACGGGGGCCAACATTCCAGCCCCGCCTTCGGCCATATCTATTACCCGCGCAGAGGTTAACCGGAAGATCACTGTTGAGGAGCTTCATGCTCACGTCAATTCCAAAAATCCCTGGTTCGTTATTAGTGGCGAGGTCAGTATTCTCCGTATCTTCTTTGCTTAAGCTCAAGACGTATTGTAAGGTGTACGATGCAACATCATATCTAGGCGATCATCCTGGTGGTTCTCAGTCTATTATCCTCGTTGCGGGTCAGGACGCTACCGAAGATTTCATGGCTATACATAGCTCTGACGCTAAGCGGAAGCTGGCCGAATATCATATAGGAACTTTAGTTGGAGATGTTCAGAAGGAGTCTACGGTTTCCTCAGTTGCTGATGACATGCAATCTTCTGCATTCCTTCGATTGAACAGGTGGAAAACCGTTACTCTTGAAACGGTGACCGAGGTTTCCAAAGACTCCAAAGTCTTCCGTTTCGCGTTGGATCACAAGGAGAGAGATCTTGGCCTGCCGATTGGACAACATGTTTACGTCCGGCTCCACAGAAAAGTGAATGGGAGATCCGACCGCGAGGAGCTCGTTCAACGCGCTTACACACCTGTTTCAAGGATAAATGACAGAGGCTTCATTGATTTGCTTGTAAAGTCAGTCCATTCAATTCGTCATGATGTAGCTCTCTTATCAACTCCTCCAGGATATATTATCCTACCGTGCGGTTCCCCTTGGGAGGGCGTATGACCTTGGGGTTTGCTGAACTCTCAATTGGTGATACCATTGAGCTCAAGGGCCCCATAGGGCACTTCATCTGGCTCGGAGATGGTATGGCCAGCCTTTATGGTACTTCGAGACGAGTTCGGAAAATTGGAATGGTCTGTGGAGGAAGCGGTATTACGCCGATCCTCCAGGTCCTGCGCGGCGTCTTTACTTATACCGGCAACAACGATACAGACGTGTGGCTTGTGAATGTCAATCGTGATGTTGAGGATATTCTATGCAGGGATGAACTCGATGAGTTGGCGAAGATGCATAGGTCGCGGTTCTCTTTGCGCTACTCGTTGACAGGAAAGTCGGTTCCTAAAGGCTGGGATCAATCCCTAGGCCGGATAGATGCGAAGATATTGAATGAGTATCTTCCTCCTCCATCAGCGGATGGTTTGATCTGCATATGCGGTCCTCCGGCAATGGAACGAATGGCGAAAGGTATTTTTATATGTCCAACAGCACTCAACGTCTGACCTGACCTCTTCGCATAGATCATCTCGAAGGCATGGGTTGGGATGGGGCTTCTCAAATTGTCATCTTCTAACACGAGTTTTGACATGACCTACTATGGGAAAACAACATACTGTGTTCAATATTGCATTACATAAACCCTTCTTTGTTTGCGCCACATAGTCTCCACTCGATCATTTGTTTAAACCTTATTTCATTCTATACAGATTGTATGCACACAACTCTTTCCACAGATGTCTTACCTACCGTTTCAGAGACATGAGGGTACGTTACTTTACCCAATCGAATTTCTATCCCGTATGCCAATGTAGACTTCTCCTTCATTTACGAAGGATTTTGAAATCGCTTCCTGTAAGGTCCAATGGCGCCTAATGGCGCTTTCAAGCGCGTAGTCGCCAACTGCTTCCGAAGTCTGTTGTTATGGCAAAGTTTACAACGAATTGCATCCACAACTCGAAAGTCTGAGCTTTAAATCCCTCTACTAGCATAGGATGCCTGGTATTCTTACAATGCCATCGCAGACCTGCCATTCAGGGCGATACGGCTTCTATCGCATCTCCTCCTTCAGAGATCGCTGCTCATAAATTCTCTCCTGGCTATATATGCTAATTTATATTTTAGGTAACCTGACTAGTATTCGGATGTCAAATCCAAGATGTCTTTGATCTGTGTTATTGGAATCGCTGCTGGGAAAGCTCTTCGGAGCCAGCGTGTTCTTGTGCTCAGTTCGTAGGCGTAGGCAAATCCAATAAGGTCAAATTCGGAGTGTGCAGTACCGAGGAAAGATAGGCCAAAAGGAACCCCAGGCGCTGGATAGACCGTAAGAGGCCCAGCTTGACGAACAGTGACGTTGTCACTAAAGAATCCAAGGGGCACTGACTCGCAGTTGATATTAGTGTCTTGCCTCTTCAACAATCAAAAAATCCCGACCAACCTGAGACTACAGGATAGCCCACGATGGCTAAAGACTTTTCAGGTACAAATCACATGGCGGAGATATTGTGCATACCAGGCGGGGTCGAAGTCAGGCCATCCGAAGGTAGAACGAGTGCATCGAGATTGTGCTCTTGCAGGGTAGCGTCAATGCCTCTCGTTGCGCCAAGGTCGTGGTTTGCTGCAAGAGCCGCGGAAAAAGTAGAATCGTGTCCCGTTGTGGCCTCGGAACGTATGAGCCTGAAAGAAAATTTATGTTACAAAGTACCAATGAGATAGTCATCGAATGCACATTGACTGCCCTTCAAAACCTTCGGGTTTTTCAAGATCAGGGTGATCGTCGTTAAATTTAATAAGATCAGCCATGTTTCTCACTCCCGAGGGGTTTGATAGCAAGTTAGAAAGGTATTTGTTGAGTCCAATCTTTCAAGGCATACCTCAGCGACACCGCAACTCGTCTTACTCCGATAACCTTACCTTGAAATCGACATCAAGAACTATATTCACGTTTTTCATAGCTTTGATCTCTTCGACAGATTGGATATCAGCTGGATCGACAACTGTAGCACCTAAGCTGCGGATGACCTCGAGAGCTTCTTCAAAAGCCGCCAGTATATCAGAGCGACTGCCATCTTCGTCGTCAAGGAACACCCGACGGGGTACACCAATTCGCTTTCCTTCAAGCGCACGGGGATTGAGAGCGTTGGTAAAATCGGGTACGACATCAGGTTGGGAGAGGGTGTCGCTGTCGTTTGGATCTTTCCCAGCTATCACAGATAAGACGACGGCCGCATCGGCGACGCATCGCGTCATTGGGCCAACGGTATCTTGGTGTGAAGATATTGGTACCACTAAAATCGTAAGTTAGCGAGCGATTTCAGATGATCAACATCCCGAACCTCCAGCGCGCGAAGTGAGTCCTACCGTCGGCTTAATACCAACAATGTTATTATGACTTGCAGGGCTTATGATGCTCCCGTCCGTCTCTGTGCCGATGGCTACGGCTACAAGGCCAATAGACGCAGCAACACCCGAACCAGACGATGAGCCGCTTGGATCTGCATTAGGGTAATACGCATTAGTCGTTTGTCCACCCACGCCGGACCAGCCGGAAGCGCAGTCGCCGCGATAATGTGCGAGTTCTGATAGATTGGTCTTCCCTGGGATGATCGGTGTGAGAGATTCGCAGTTCTGTAAACCTTAAAGAGGGAAGGGGATACCAAGTATTATGGCCCCGGCGGCTCGAAGACGTTTGACCACCCCTGCATCGTCCGGCACGACGGAATGTAGAAGTCCGAATGACCCTGCGGTTGTATTCATGCCTGGAAGATAATGGAAAAAGTCTCAAAGATGCTTATATGTCTCTGGCTCACCTTCAGAGGCAGCAGTGGCAATGTTATCCTTCAAAATATGAGCTTATGCGCGCACGAATCACATTCGTCGGGATACCTTCAAGAGGACAGGGATTCCATGAAGAGCACCTCGTGGACCTTTCTCCCGCCGCTCGACATCCAATTCTGCTGCTTTGCTTGAGGCATTGGGGTTCATTTCGAGCACAGCACGAAGACAAGGCCCCTTCCGATTGACTTCCTCGATTCGGACAGAATAAGCCTACAGAAAACGGATTTGTGAATCGTAGAAATACATTATGGTGAGATTTGAAATGCGTACCTTTACAAGATCTACACTGGAGAAATGACCTGCATTCAACCCTGTTTGGAGTTCGGCTACAGAGGCTTCATACAAGTCTGGATACATGTGGGTCTACTTCCTTGTGCAAATATTGAGTGGATTGCTAGGGAACGGACGATGACGGTTGTTTGTTAAGGACCTAAGAATACTCGATAAATTGCTTAGCTAGCGAGATGATATAACTTACCCACATGTCCAGTCATCTTTCCTCCAGATATTGATCCCGATCAACCAATGCTAACACGGCGGAAAGTGAACCAACTAAAAGTAAAACTTGAATTAGCTGGCGAAGCCAATTTGACATCACGCAAAAATGGGATAATCTGTCTGCTGGACTCTGGCGCTTACAGAACAAGATATAGATAGCTCATAGTCAGCTGCGTGTTGGCAATGCGATCGATGTGACGAAGAAAGCAACAATCGCCTATGTCAGCTATTGACCAGAGTCTGCTTTTACTGTGCACCGGAAGTCAATATATATATATATATATATATATTACTTACCTATTGTAAGATGTATGTGAACACACCACCCTTGTTCAAAACATTTACGAACATTGCCCGGATTTCAGAGACACCGTTATCCACAGTCTATTCTGCTAGGAATCGTCTTTCACCAACACGTTGCGTGATTATATTATAATCATGCGACAGACGTCCCGGGGATATGCGTCATTGTACAAGTACAACATTAAGACAAACGGTTGAATGACTGAAGGATTCACTGCGACAATGTAGTGAGAATACGGTGGTAGTTGTTAAAAGGTCCTCACCGTTCACCGTTGGAGTCACTTAGATCTTCGGTGCATGAGATGGAATCACTCGAGAAAAAGAAGTATCGTGATTAGTCTCGAGCTTTCTTACGACTTCGCGCATACCCCGCCCAAAACACCCTCTAGTGTAAACTTCCCACCATTCCTATAGCCATCCCTATCACACACATGATCTGCAGGGCACGCCACGATCCGCTGATCCGCTGTATTTCGAGATTCCGCTCCAACTCCTCAAGGACCTTGTCATTTTGATTCACGTAACCAGTGCGTCCTTCTGGAGGCCGCCATGGCTCATAGTGAGCACCCTTTTCCTGTTGCCGATGTGCATGTGGTCCTCGACCGCGCAACGTCTCGTCTGGTCTACGGGAAGAATCGCCGGAGCGATTGTATGGAGAGGAATGACGCCGGGAATACTCCCAGGCGTGCGTAGCAGTGGAGCCAGGACGGGGTCGGTAACCGTAGTTAGAAGCACCGGGTCCTTGATGATGACGGTGGTGTGCAGGATGAGTGAATCCGGAACGGGAGAGGAGGGAACGATCATAGACTCGCCTTAATTACACCGTTCAGAATTTTAAGAGGATAGATAGGACGCCACGCACCGCTCGCGGTCATTGCTGAGTATGGTATACGCCTCTGTCACGCGGGAGAAAACTTCCTTCGATTTGGCGTCCTTTGACACGTCCGGGTGGTGTTTCTTGCTAAGCTACACGTTTTTCAGCCAGGGAAAAATGAGTTTGATCGTCAATCGAAGATGGATATAGTTGAGGCCTTCATGAGCGGTTGAGGTGATCCCATAACATTAGTCTCCCACCTGGTAGAAGTGAGACTATAACAGCTGTCAACTATGATTCAAAGGACTATATTTCTGCAAAGTACCTTGATCTGAGCCTTTGTCGCATTAGGAGGCACACCTAAGGTCTTGTAGTGGTCGAACTGTGCTTTTGAAGTCGAGAACGATCTCTGGCCGTTTGAACACCTCCATCGTTGCCTAGAATTCAGACAGTTACCCTGTCTGTTCAAGTTCGTTGTCCGAGCGAACAGCCGTAATGAGGAAGGACCAGCTACACAGTTGGTTCCGCCCATGGTGCCAGAGATGGTCAAGAGCAAACCGTGACGAAAGATGCGAAACATGGACAAACAACTCTACCGTCGCCCAGCGGGCTCGTTATGTCTCAAGTTCAATCCCCGTGTTGACCGTCTCATATTCCTTCTCGGGTATTACCAACGTTCAATATGAACATGAAATGTCCTCCGTTATGCTCAGGCGTCGGTCCTCGTCCATGTATTCCTCAAATGTTGGTTTCTGGCAATGTTTGTCTCGATACTTGTGGTCTGCATTGCCAATTTTGTGTTATCGATACCAAAGAGCCTTATGAAGACAACAAGCTTCGAGAGTTTATCGGAAGGGGATCACTGGCTGCCCCGTACTCTGTCGCAGGACGATGCACCCGCGCTTATCCAGTCTACGAAATTACCACTCAACGGTGTTACTTCTTCAAGGATCTTTGGCATGCATACATGCTGGATCCGGAGCCAAAAATGCTCTGCGAGCCCGCAAACAAAGGGGTCAATTATGTACCAAAATTTGTCTACGGAGGGGACGTCGAGGGTGAGATGACGGCGAATGATCTCTACGAGGAAGAAGCATCTTCTCGTCGCGAAGCTTCGTGGGGCAATGATCTGTTGCATATTAAGCGGCGGATCCACCATCGATTTGTCACGGACTGCGTAGGAAAACCACTCAATACCTTTAATAACTCCCAACATCTCATGCAAGTGGTGTTTGACGCATTTGTTGGTGATTAGTCCTTGTTTCCTTTTTCCTTTCCCTCCATGAGTTCTAAGACATCTTTTATCTTAGGAATGCAACAACAGTACCAAAACTCGAGAGGAATGTACGTTGCCCGATTCTAACTGTTCTATGCCTATCAATTTACGTCATTCCAGGGAACTTGGCAGTTCATGTCTTGTCTTCTCCTCAGTGAGCATCATTTCATTCATACGATCCAAGATGACATGGAATCCATTATCTGTATCATGCTCTACTTCGGCCTTCGTTATCTCGAGCACAATTCTTCCATGTATATACCTGAGCTCTTAGAAGAGATCTTCGACTACAAGACATATACCAAACATGGTGTCGGAATGCAGAAAAGACCACTTTTTTCCAAATTCGAGAACACGCTCGGCAGGGGCTTTCAATTCTCTAGTGGGCCTTTCGATATGTGGTGGTATTGGGCCTGCCTCGCTGCTGGACAGTGGATTGAGTATTCTTGCCCACGTTCGCCTATCTATGGAAAAAAGATCTCTAGGTCTATAGAGGAGCCTAAATCAGTACAAGTCGAGGAGACTACGCTTCACTTTTACGATCACTCCGAGATGTACCAGGCATTTGTCGAGTGTTTGGCATTGAACAGTTGGCCCACGAATGAAAGGCCCCCAATTGACGCGGCTCCCGGTGCGGATGGACGCACGACCAATTTCTCCCAAACGTTTGTTTGAG
>JABAJX010000043.1:13115-44834 GCA_018221735.1 Termitomyces sp. K1Aa
AAAGATCTCTAGGTCTATAGAGGAGCCTAAATCAGTACAAGTCGAGGAGACTACGCTTCACTTTTACGATCACTCCGGAATGAAAGGCCCCCAATTGACGCGGCTCCCGGTGCGGATGGACGCACGACCAATTTCTCCCAAACGTTTGTTTGAGAGCGAATATACAGATCAGGATGGCTCCATCGAAGGTTTCAGAAAGCGATTCCAGCAGGACTCTCTTGGCGGTTCCAGCTCACAACCTGAAAAGAAGAAGTTCATCGATCATACAGTCGATGAATAATCGAAGTTCTCGTGGTGGATGAATACCGTACTTTTTTGTTGTTGGTCAGACGTCCTGTCGCACTTGCTTTGAATCTAACAAGCTGTCTAATAGTTTTATGTATATTGCCTAATGTTCTTGTTACTTTGGAAATTAATCATGTTATATTGTCGATCTACCAGATCACAATCTATGCAACACGTACCTCAACGAAAATCGCCAAGAATTCACCATTCCTCATTTCCATTCTTTGGACATCTGAAATCTCCAGTCGGTATTTTCATCAGTATAGTGACAGAATTATATGTAACAATTCCTACCAACAAGATTGTTCTTTCCTCGTCCTATTTTTCTACCAACTCACATAGGACCGTATGGTGTATGTGTCACAACGTGATTTTGAATACATACTGGGGTACTAATGTCAACCGACTATGCGGAGACCTTTGCATCAATATGATTCGAGAGTAGGACATTTGTATCTTTTACCGGCGAAGTCTTCAAAATACATGAAATAATCAATGTGAAGGCCGGAATAATGAAAATTGAAAAGTGGCACTTTTTCAGATGTACATGTGTGTGTGTGAGTCACGTCAAGACTCGATGTTTGTTACAGCCTGACATGATACATCACCAGATTCACCATATCTCAATCAACCCTTGAATCCACTTATCGGCAGGACAATCAACCCCGCGTCCATCAAAGAAAAGAGTTCCATAGAGGGTAGGATTCAAAATACCGCAGGTATGGACAATGACTCAATGTCAGCTTACCTGGAATATTGACACTGGCAGATGGATCAGGGTTATGTGACATGTCGCTCTTTATTAGAAGTTGTGGCGACGGACAAATCAGTACCACGGCAGCCAGAGCTATGCAGGCAACATGCTGTGTTTACGAACATGCTAATGTCATGCCCACGGTCAACAAAAGATCGAACTCGAAAACAGTGATATATGTAAGAGTGAAAAAGGACACAAAAAGAGTGTTGACCCCTACCCGATTTGAACGGATGACTTTGTGGATGCGCCTGCCAGTCAGATCCGGTGATCAGTCGAATCCTCCCAGCAACTGGAATCACACACTCTACCACTGAGCTAAGGGGTCCTGGTTTCCGTCTTTACTTTGAATAACGTGTTGTGATAGAGTTGGTGGTCGTGATAACTTTGCGTAACGCATGGTCGGAAAACGCCGACAACCGCTTGCTTCGGATAACGACGTCCAACTGCAGTGGCTATATACCATATACCCCATGCCCGCTGCTGCTTTTGGCTTTGTAAACTCTAATCGCTCTCCGCGGCCGTTTACGCCGCCTAATGAGGTTGCGACGTACAGGGATCTGTTGCTCTTTGAGGAACGGTTGAAGAGTAATGCGATGAATTTGCAGAGTCGGAAGTCGAGGTATCAGCGTGCGTCTCCTGTCTTCGTATCATCCGCTCGTTCTGATCCTTTTTCGCTTATAGTGTTTCTGGTACACCTGCTGATGCTGATACTCCTGCTCACGGTCGAGGTGCTTCTCCCGCCAGAGATCTCGATACTCGTGGTACCGTATAGGACAGCGATGAGAACATTTTTGCCGTGGTTTTTTCCTCCAGATAAACAGGTCACGGTGCACCCGTATTTCTCGACAGGACTGCTGTTTGTTAGTGTCACGACGCTCGTGTTGTTTTTTGCGAGCGGGATGTATAAGGAAAAGATGTTGTACGCTAATAAGTGGGTTATTATTTCTCTTTTCTTTTCCCACCCTTGCTACTCAAGCGGATGCTCACTCCATCCGCTAATGGATTCACAGATACGTGCCACATGCCAACCGCGCTCTACGATCATTCAACATGTATCTAAACGTCCGCAAACCCCCGCTCGCCTCCAAGTTCCGCTTCAACCCTCTCTCATTCTTCTTCCCTCGTCCTGCGCCCCCTCTCCCTCCCCAATCGTCCTCGCGTCGTGCTCGGTCCCCCTCCGCCCCGCCCGGCGCAAGTATACCCATTCCCGAAATTCCACCTGCGAGCAATCCGCGGGGCGAGCTGATATTCTCTTCGAGAGTTGATAGGGCGTTCAGGGATGGATATGAGAAGCATAGAGCGGCGTTTGAGAGGAGAAGGGAAGAGAAGGAGCGAGTGGAGAGGGGGGAAGGGTTCGGAGGGGTTGTTTGGAGGATTGTTGGGTTGGTGACCGGTGATCGATGGGGAGGAAAGAGTTTGGAGGGGAAGGTGGCTGCAGCTACAGGTAGGGAAGCGGGTGCACTCCCGTTGAAGGGGACGTCGTCGGGTTCGTCGATCAGTTCGGTGAGGAGGGCAGCGATGGGGACTGGAACGATACCTGGGGGTGGGAAAGGCATTGTGATGAAGTCAAAGCGAAGGGATAGGAGTTTGTCACCACCCGGAGAGGGATATCTGCGAAGAGAGGTAAAGATAAAAGCGGTGGGGATGGAGAGGAGTCCGTCACAGAGTCCGGAGCGGTTGCAAGCGGTATGATCTCAATGTGAGTCCTGGATGTGTACATACGTTACTTATAATTCATATTTCGAGGATTCTTGGGACTTTGAATGTTTTTTTTTCCTTTGGGATTTGTGAGATTTCTACATCTTACCTCATATAAGTATATTGAACGTGCGTCAATATTCCCAATATTCCCCTCCCGTGGTTATCTGAACCCACTCAGCTTGTAAAATTCAAAAAAAGGTTTACTCTTACGACTTGGAACTTGCAAGATCAAGTTATCCACTCTTTCAGGGTTGTACCGACCAACGCGAAAACGCGCCGAACCAGCCGTGTCATACATACAACTTGTGTTCGAGAAGATGATGCAAGTCGGTGTCATTTAATTCCCAACGCATGGCTGGTGTAGAATAAAGAGGCTTCGATACTCGTGTAGTCAGAAATCCTACTCAAGGCGTTCACCGTTCCGCCGGCTACCAGACTCTATGTGCCGGAAACTTGCTGTCCCAGGAAGAAGTTCCGGGGATTTTCTGTCTTTTCACTCAGCTGGAACTGTCTGCGGTCAAACTCTGCGCTTCCCCTTTGGGTCACGGTGCTTCGTACGGTTACAGTTGTTTCATCATACGTCTTAACGAGCTGAAACTATGCTTTCCCATATGATGGTGCACTTATATACGGTCCGGAATAATTGGGCGTCAATCCAAAATGCTGAATTATACTCCGATCATTTGTATACGTTACTGCTGCTTTACGTCGTACCGACGCATACTAGAGGATAGCTAGGCTAGAAATCACGAAGTCCAAAGAAACAAGTGTGTACAGTCGACATAGAAGCCTCTAATCGTAACCTACGCCGTTGGTCGTGCTTTGAGGAACTCGGAAACGGTGCCGCTGGACTGATTTGTTGGGGGGTCTTCTTCCTCATACAACACATTCAACCTTGGACGTAACCCCTGCCTCCTCCAAGTCGCCAGTGTACCTTTGGCCAAATCTTTCAAGGATATGAAGGGCTCCAGCCCAACGTAGAGCCTTTTGACTCGCTTGGCACCAGACAGAGATCTTTGGAAAAGCGAGACAATTATCCAGATCAAGACTATCAAAACTGCGATCACAAGAGGGAGTACGCCAAACGCATAGGGTGGATTGTAACAGGTCCCAGGGAACCCACCGGTGCTGGTGACGAGTAAGGGAGGCACTTGAAGCGCGGCATACGCGTTGTACGTTATGCTCGCGCTCACGATGGACCCCATGACTTGACCTAACCATTCGGTTATGATGTCCGGGGAGAAGTTGTTCACGAGTCCGAAGCTAGGCGTGAGGGGTGCGAGCCCAGAATAATCCATTGAGAGGACGATGTCGTTGTCGTATAGAAAGCTGTTTAGTTGCGATATCAAGGATCCACCGGTACCTGGTCCAGGAAGTGAGGGTTCCAAGGGGAAAGCCTCTGGGAAGACAAGGTGGGATGTTAGGCCATCAGGCGACGGAGTGAGGGTGAACCTCTCGTATGGAGAGAAAATGAGTGAACTGCCGGCAACATTCTCGAAAAAGTCGGCTCGAAAGTAGTTCAGATCGCTTGGTAGTCGCACTAGGGATGTGATCTTTGTATCGTTTGTAGGCGAGACGGAGATGCTAGAGGAAATCATGTTGACTTGCGTTGTAGAGGCGCAAATCATCTGTTCAAATGCAAGTTGGCTGCCACCTTGCGACGACTGTAAGCCTGCAACACCGAAATACCCACACATCGGCACATCCTCGATATCGTGCTGAGGTAATGTAGGGGTGATACCAAGTTTGTCCTGAAGAGTCGCGGTGCAGTTGTCGAGCAGTGACCTTGTGGGAGCAATCACGCTCGAAGTCGGGCCGGTTGCCATACTCGGCAGAAAAACTTGAGTGACTTTGGCTACGAGGGTGAGTTGAGTCAAGCTCCTGTTGAAGGACTTTATCCTGCCATTCGACAACTGTGTTTCGTCAAAGAAAGGACGCAGATAGTCACGAGTCGCTGCGGCGCTTTGGAAAAGTACGTCATGCAGGTAATCAGGCCCTACATATGTTTCCCATTGATTGTCATCAACGACCATGAAGTCGAATGCCATAAGACCGCCCGCTTGCTGAATGGATGTAACACCTATCGTCATGCACCCTATCTCGACCTCTATACCCATTGTCTGTGGGATCGTGACCTCTGTATTAGGACCAAGCTGAGGGACGCCAGCAACAATTTGAACTCCCGTCGTATGAGGGTTGATTGCAAGGCCACCGGAAATTGTAGGAACGAGAAGACGTTTAGTATCTGGGCCACGATAGAAACTATTGATGTCATAGTCTGGTTCAGGGGAGATAAAACGACCCAATTGGCGTGAGAGGAGAATGTCGCTATCGGTGGTATTTATCCCAGCGAAAAGGGTAGGATCCGCGTAAGTAGACTTGTCCCAAAACGTGCAATTGAATAGAAGTGGATTGTCTGGGAACAGTGAACTTGAATCGCAGCGCCATGCACTGACCGTTGCCAGTGCTTGAATATCGGGCTGTATCATATTCATCTCAGCGATGAAGGAGCGAGCTGCATTTTCAGAGGCTATGGACGCGGGGAAATCCAGAAAGCTCGGCCCCGGAACCGAACAGGTGGACAAACCCAAAAAGCCGATGTCGCTGAGCGAGACGAATAAGGTATAGGTGATTGAAAGGGTGAGTATATAGAGCAATTTGGTGCGTGGGGGAGGATCGGCAGAGTTACGTCGTATATGATTGAGTATCCATCTGGCTTTGGAGCGGGTCGCGGTCGAAGCGCCTGCAAATCGATTCGCAATATCATGCGTATCAACGGTTGCTAACAGCGGAACGCTACTCCAGAAAATGAGACCGATTAATACTGGGCCGCCGTAGGATAATATCTGGATGACGATGCGAAAAATAAAAGTCACTTGCCCTACGGTGAGTACGCTGGAGAGAATCATGGAGGGAGAACAGATAACGAGTAGGGTATGCAACGAGGCGAGATATATATCGAAATTGCTTACCGTTAGCAGGATAGTAGTTGGTGCTTGTCGTTTCCTCTTGATGGACAGTTATCAGGTACCTAGGATCACCACAGCTCATGGCATATATGAGAAACTATCACGGAGCTTTTTGCCTGGATTGGAAGCCATCCCTATGCAACGGTGCTTGCAGATCTTGCATCAAACTCGAAGGTGACTGCGAGTCTTCATCAAGCTTCTAAGATCTTTGACACGGTTTGAAGCCAAACAATAGTCAAGTGGTTCTACAAAAATCCCACGACACTCGACTAAGGTTGCGAAGGACGGGCTACAAGGTAAACTTTGAGTTGAGTTCGAGTCTGATATCACGGAAGAAATCGCTGTTGAGTATACCGCGTGCGGCGTGCATAGATCTCTTCACCCCACCGCTTCTGAGTGCCACCTATGTATATCCGATTCATCGCACATACACAAAGCCTTACAGGCACATCTGGTCGATCTCCGCAATTGGGCGTTGGATTCCAGATACCATATATGTCATTCACCTACTATTCTAAGAGGGTCCCATCCCAGGCTTAGCATCGCTATTAGCCGAGAAGCTTGAAGTTCGAGGACAAGGCTGTAGCTGCTGTGGCTGATGGTCCCATGCCTTAGACCTCAAAGACGGAGCTGATCCTTGGTAGACATTGTCAGCTGATCTTGACAAGGCTGAGTTTCGTCAAATACGCAATTACACAGCAACAAGGACAGTATCGAGAGCTATGTCAGAACCCAGTCAATGAACGTATCTCATGGGTGTCAGAGCTCCGAGACACAATGGGAAAGCTGGCCATCCCGATCCATTGGACGGCGCCACGGCATGAGCTAAGTAGGAAGGTAGTGGTAGTCTTGTCGAGAGAGTAAGAGAATTAACGAAGCTCGGATATGATCGAGGATCTCGTCGCCAGTTTGTATAGAGAGCTTACTAGTGGACAGATATATGCTGGAAGATTATCAAGATAGCTGGAAGATGGCAAACGAGTGCGAGTCGTGAAAAACTATTTTAGGTAAGTGTGCCGCGCCACAGAAGAGCGCTCACTCCGAGTCATTGAATATTAATATGCCATAATTTGGCGTCGGAGAGACTAGGGTGGGTCGAGAGACGAGGTTTTGTCGGATGAGGGTAGTGGAAGATGGGGTGCATGCGGCGGTCGCTGTTTACAGAGTTCTTGGAAGGGGCGTCAGATACGGTTGTGCTCCTGCAAGAGCAGAGCAAATGGAAACGGTGGAAGTGTTGGCGAGGTTCGCATATAAGGTCCTCTACGCGGAATCAATAGTACTGATCGATGATTGCGGAAAGGGCTGGAGATGTGTGAATCATAAGAATCATATCTTGCTTGGTCTGACTTGAAGAATGTATATAAGGTTCTATGGGAAGTTGGACACGAGACCGTGGCAAGGAGGTATGTCGGAGAGTGGAGAAGTTCAGATTTCAGAACTTGCCGGGACGGTGAGGCCATTAAAGTGTGCTATTGCGCGTATCGGTGACTTATTATGGGAGGAAAGCAGTCTTGAACATAGACGATCACGGTAGCAAAACTATTTCAGAGGCCGGTGTAGTACAGCAATACCAACGACTGCGTACTTACTTTGGGAGGTAAGTCATCCGATAGGGTTGTCCATGTCAGTTGTCCATCAGATTCATTGACCCTCAGATTGATCAGCCACGTGGACTCCGACACTTCCGAGTCTTACAAAAGCCCATCATGATCATCACGAATAAGTACACTCTCGTATCAATGATGGACGGACAGCGCAGCAGTTGAATTTCTTTCCCAACCACCAAGATGCCCGCACCATTCCCTTTGCTTCGTAGGGTGCATGGCTTACCCTCCTGTGCAATTTTGCTGATTATGATGATACAGAGCGTGCTCCAGGAAGTTGGGATGATGTTTTTGACCGGCAGGCCATGTGAGTGGAACTTAATTACAGCGAATTATGCGCCAGCACAATTGACAGGCTTGAAAATAGCGAGATGTCGATCTCGCATAATATGTTCATTCGCGGGATCAATGCCGTCTACGTTCAAGCGACAAAAATACAGGAGCACCAGGTTAAGGCGTTTGCGTTTTTCTGCAACTCCCTTGTAAGTAAGCATCCAGGCATAAAAAATCTGTTACTTGTCCTGACTAGCCTTGGCTGCTGGCTCCGCATAGTTGGCGACGATACACCTTCATCACACCATTGAGGAGGAGCTACTGTTCCCGGCCTTTGAGTCAAAGATGGGCGTGAACGCGATGGAACATAACTTTGAGCAACACCATAAGTTCCAGGAGGGCTTTGAGGATCTTGAGAAGTACATCAAGGAGGTGCTGGATGGAAAGACGGTTTATGACGGGAGTCTAGTGATTAAGAAGCTTGATAGTTTCGCGGATGAAATGGTGCAGCATCTGCATGATGTACGTTTCGCTTCTACTACTATGTCGGTAAAGCTGTATCTCTCACCGTGGGATTTCTCAGGAGCTCCCTACGATTGAGTCGAACAAGATGCGAGCGGCGTTCACGGTTCAAGATCTGAAGGGTATCGAGGCTGCCCTCGGAAAGCGGATACTCAAAGAGGTGTCACTTACTACTGCCCTTCCTCTGGGCCTAATCCTACACGATAAGTCTACAGCATCAGAGTAAGTGCTGTGTCAGTTTGATTGTCTGACGAGCCCAATCTCGTATATTCCAGGTTTCCACCGCTGCCAAAGCCGATCCTTTGGTTGGTACAGTATGTACTCTGGTACCTCCACAGCGATGCTTGGGCGTTCGGTCCTTGTGATGCATACGGAAAGCTAAAGCCGGGCTTCGGGAACGATGTGTGAAGCTTTCTGTACAAGTGTAGGTAATTTATCCACTTTCTGCGAGATTAATAAATCGCATTGAAGTACCGCCTGGTGTACGTTACGCACTTGGAAACCATCTCTATTAGTATGATGCCAATGGGCAACCGAACCCCGAATCAAACCATGAAGAGAACTACAAAGGATCTAGCTTAAAAAGGCTTACCGAGACACAAGTGGCGTAGTTTAGGCAGTAAGTACTTAGAATCTGATTGCGATAAGCTATGCCGGCACAGTGCAAGAGGTTGTCCTATATTGTTAGCGGGGCAGGAGGTGCTAGCCTCTCGATCGTAGCCAATAGACTAAGCTGGGCCGTTGACAATTG
The DNA here is from genome assembly GCA_018221735.1 of Termitomyces sp. K1Aa. Lineage (NCBI taxonomy): Eukaryota > Fungi > Basidiomycota > Agaricomycetes > Agaricales > Lyophyllaceae > Termitomyces > Termitomyces sp. K1Aa. Next base: position 21,978 of record JABAJX010000043.1, read on the forward strand.
CGGAAAAGGCTTGAATAAGCAACATTAGAACCGTAAGATAATTCTGAAGCGATGGCTAACGTCAGTGCAAGAAGAACTGGTGAAAAAGACTTTGTCGGGAATTTAAATAAGCTCGATGTGAGTAGATAGATACTTGACCGAGTTTTAGTAGTATAGAAGGAGTAAAATGTTACTTGCGTAGATTGTACGTAGGAAATATCTCTGTTATGAAATGGAAGCAAATCAGAGTCCAACAGATGGACTTTTGATAACTTACCTTTGCAGTTTGAAGTTGCCGGGATGCCGGATGACCTGGGTCTGATATAGATTGGAACTCCGCGGTTTCGTTACGAATTTCTTGTGCTTCTAGCTCGGTCGAAGGATTCGAGCTTCAAAAGGCGAATAAGTAGCATGGATACACATGCCGACAACGTCGCATCAATCGTCACATTACAAAAGCCTCACAAATGACTGTCAAACCACCTTGCCCATTTTTTGAACGTCAACGAACACGATGCCCGCGCCTTACGCTATAATTCGTATGTTTTCCTTCAAGTCATCCTCCTATATGAAGCTCAGTACTTATATAGCACCTCCCCCCGGTGACTGGAAAGATGTTTTTGACAATCAGGCCATGTATTAGCCACCATGCATGCTATCGATGCAGACGTTGACATGTTCCATGTCATAGTGATATGTCGATATCGCACAATATGTTTATCCGCGGCCTAAATGCTGTATACGCTAAGGCACTTACTGTTCCAGCAGGAAAGGAAAAAGCATTTACCTTCTTCTGCAACTCACTTGTAGGTTTTATTACGACCCGCCCGTTTAATCCGTATTTATATGCAGATTGTGATGATTCATCATCATCACCAAATAGAAGAAGAGCTCATATTCCCATTTTACGAGTCTAAATTAGGAGCTGGGACCATGGGTAACAATATCGAGCAGCACCACGCTTTTCTAGGTGGGCTTGAAGATCTTGGGAAATACGTCAAAGGGGTTTCAGATGGTATAAACAAGTATGACGGCAAAGTAGTTCTTGAAAAGCTAGACACCTTTGCAGACGGGTTGGTTCAACACCTTCATGACGTATGTTTCTGATTTCGCTTCATCTTTCCATGTTCTGACTTCTCTTTGCAGGAATTGTCGACTCTGGAATCTACCAAAATGCGGGCAGCGTTCACGAAGAAAGAGCTCAACGATCTTGCGACGTCGCTTGGGAAACGTGTTCTCAAAGAAGTCTCGCTTACGAATGTCCTTCCTTTGGGTATGGTTTTGCATGATAAATCTACTGCACCACAGTAAGTGTCAAGATTAAACTCGCTCTGGAGACTGACCTACGTAAATGTGTGCTCGTAGTTTCCCGCCTCTGCCCGCATTCATTGTTGGGATTACCCGGCATGTGCTATATCATTTCCACGGTGACGCTTGGGCGTTCGGCCCCTGTGACGTTTATGGTAAACTTAAACCTGGGTTCGGGAATGATGTATCAGACTCCTAAGTCAAGTTCGCTTATATCCATTACGAGTCTACCTAGTCTCGTTGGTCCGTATGTCTCCTTTTGTATCATGATGATATAGGCATCTCGTTGAGAGTCTTATGATTACTTGGCCATTGATACTAGTATGGACGAAACAGTAGAAGGCTGTCTTTTCCTTGACTTGAAAAGAATTCGAAAGGTCATGACATACGTACAACGTAGTGTTGCAGATTCTGAGGGGCATTGCTTCAAGGCATCTGAGAGCTTTGACGAGGCCTCGCAACCTGTCCTCATTATTCTAGTCCGTTCGCAGTTGTCGATGTCAGCCCTAATGGCACCGGGGAGTATACTACAAACAGAAAGCTAGAAGCTTCAATGCAATGAATATTTACGTCGATGACGCAATCAAAGAAATCCTGGACTACATGATCGATGATCATCGATCATCCACAACTGGCACTCAGTTCACTGTACTGAAATATTACAACTCTGAGATAAAGAAAACATGGGCAAACCGGGCTCGTGTTAAAATATAACATGTCGGCACATGCTCGGAAACATGGTCAGATGGTCACGCCACGGACAAGAAGAAAGTTGCGTATATCAACTGCAACTACGCTGGTCCCATATAGTGCGGTTTGATCGCTGTACATATAATGATACTGCCTCTCTACAACCCACTCTGGCTCCGAGATTCGTTTCTCGGAAGAAAATATTATGTAGACCCTGGACAACGGCAACGAACCCGTTCTAATAACGAACGAGTGACCGAGAGACGATGTTCATACTCGTTTGATTTCTGGCCCTAAATAGATGGGACAGGCATGATCCAGATCCTGTCTCGACTCACGGACAATCAAAACAACAAATACCGTGTACCACCATATTATCTGTGTGAATGAATCACCCTGATTTCATCATTGACATCTTGTCCTGTGCAGACACAGTACTAGCCCCTGAAGGACTAGTATTTGGGTGTTAATCTTACTTCTGCGAGCGTGAGCATGAAATTGGCATCGTCAGATCTTGGGTCGCATTGTATGAACTGATCCGACATTCTTTGAAGAGAGCTGGACTTTCGAAGGAAGAGAGATGAGGTGCGGCGCGAGCGAGAAAAGTCGCGCAGCCTGTGTGATCATAAGAGCAAACGAAACGGAAGTGCTTTCGATTCAGGTCGGATTTTTAGTGATCATTCGATACGCTTATGATGGAAAGAGTAATCGATTGCGCTGGCAAGACACGGAGTATATCTCAGACAAGCTAAGATGCGAGGAGCGGGGACCCCAAGTCATGAAACTTTGGTTCCCCAATGATTGTCAAGTAGAGCACCGAAATGAAGTCGGTCAACGCGAAGGATATATTGCGCTAGTGTACAATGAGTATGAATGATAATGTAGAGTTCGTGGACATCTGGTGATGACTAGAGTTTTGGTGCGCCTGGTTGCATCTTGTTGAGGAATGCTGATGCTACGATTCGACCTGAGTCTTTGTCAACGATCTAGAGCATATGAATGAACGTGAGGAGAAGCGCGAGCTTGTGTGTAATTAAAAACTAACCTCACACCGAGAAGTCATCACCCGGCCACCTAAGGATATCGATGTGCTGACGATACTTAAACGTGTCCCTCTGGACGATAACGTGAACAAACGGAGAAAATGAAGGTTACAAGAAAGCATACTGAGATGCAGGGGAGTGGAAGAGAATGTTCATCGCTTGAGTCACGCCGACCCCATTGACGTTTTGTAGTAGTCCTAAAACCACGAGCGGAGTACTGCAACAACTGCTTTCACAAGAAATCAAATCATACATCAGCGAAGCGTGTACAGTAAAGAGTATGAACACGTACTTGTCGATGAGGTACGCTACGCATCCACCATGCAGCATGCCGGCACCATTGAGCATGTCTATAAGCGGGTATGCGGACAGTGATGGTGTAAGGACATATCATTCTGGAAGTGTAAATGGAGAACGCACGTTTTGTAACCTGGACCTCTGCTACAGTTGTTGCTTCCATTCGACCTTGCCTCTCTTGTCGCCGGTCGATGTTCACATCAACGAATTTGACGCTTTTTCCGACCTTATGCCCGAAGCAATCCTCGTCTCCGACGCCGTAAGAGAAAAAGGTGTTAGAGTTGAGCTGCTTTACATATTCGGGGGCATTCCCTCGTATGTGTTTGACATCGCCGTAGTTAGGAAGAGACGCAGGGTCTACCCAAGCTTTGCCTGGTGGCCGATAGTCAGGAGGAAGGGCAGGATGACAGTGCGTATTAAAGGTGGAAATAGAGGCCGAGGAGCTAGCAGATGCGGTGTTCGATCTCGACATGGCAGGAATGAGGTGAGGGGGGCGGGGAAAGCTATAGATACTCTGACTTGAGAAAGAGCCTGTAATATAGGCATGGCTTGTAATAGCCCAACTAAGGTGGAACGACGCGTGTAACCGAGTGCGAACGATCATGTTTCCACGTGAGAAGGTACTTAGATTTGGCGATTCACAGTGGCCGTAATCTGAAAGACCACTGGGAAATCGAATGGATTTTCTGCGGATCGGTGCGGGACGACTGTTGCCATGAACAAGGACTCAGATCTGATAGGTTAGATTGAGCTTCGGTCCTAAATGGGCAGGCGCTATATGGATGGCCACTGTGATACAAAATTTCCTTTCAGGTGGATCTCGATGGATGTTTGTCATATATAACCTGTGCAGCGACGTTCAGTCTGTTCCCGGAAATTTTGTGCAGATAGCAAGAGTAAGCGAATGGACATTTGTGCGTGAGAATGCAACTCTGAAAATATTAATAGTTCCGGCTGACATCACTGATATGATCAGATCGTGAAATGAACCAGCTGGCTTGAACTGGTCAAGCCACTTATCTCTATGATATATTTGGCAAAACATAGGCTATATCCAAAGAGTGTAATGGCAACACATCAAAGGTCCAATGAAATTCTTAAAGCTTCAAAGCTTCATGTTCTAATGGATAGGATGAGGATAGCTAGCCGCACGAAGGGTAGTATGTACGAATTGGGTCATACCATGTCCAGTTACGAAGATGGTCATTGAATCAGGTCTAAAAAATTCAGCAATTTCAATGGATGAATTGAGATATTACATAGGAACCTATCCAGCCACACTAGAAAAGGAAGACACAATGGCTGGCACACGCTTGGCAATGAAGAATCGACTCCTTACCAACTCCTTTCCCGACCTGGCTTGAGCTTACACGTCAATGAGTTTGTGGTGGTATAACGGAACATCAAAGAACGTGTGAGCGTGTGGATAACACTTGATACGAGCGAAACCGGAGCCTGTATTCTCGGTCCATATTCCGGAAAAAATAGGCATAGCACATAGTACTAAGTGCCCCTGATCCGAGCTGCTGAGGACTCTAATCAATTTAAGTGGTTCAACTTCAAGGGAAGGATCGAGGTTGAATCGAAGTGTAGTCATCTACCGGAACCTTGTTCAAGGATCCGGTACGCAGTCACTGGTTAAGGTAGACCAAAGATTTCGTACGTTGGTTATCGTTGGTGTTTTTTTTCGACGGATCTAGCATAGCACCTCAATAACTTGACGCGGATTTCGATAGACTCGAAGGGATGGCAGTATCTATGGAGACATAGAGCAACCTTCAAGGTGTTGAAGAACAGCAATTGAACTTGTTACAGTTGGCTAACGTTGATTCTCAAGAGAAGGAGGGATTTGCCTCTGTTTACCCGCGATTGCATCGGAAATTGCTTCACGTGGCCGTGCCAAGCCAAACGCGTCGCGTCTTTTCAGGTCTTTTCGAAACTTGGAAGCATTTTTCTTCTCACTTCGCGATTCCAGCAGGTCAGTTTCGATTGCTGATTTGTAGGAGCGCGACGTGTTTCCATCGAAGATGTGCTAAAGACATCTGGAAGTAGAGTTTCGCCTCATTGAGTCAGAAATTAGACTCATCGACTGATGGTTATCGAAAGCGAGGCAATGTCCATAATTGAGCAAATTCCTTGTAGTTTCAAGTCCTGTGTCTCTTAAAATATCCAAAAATTCTCTTGAGATGGCAGATCGCCACACAGTTTGAATTTTTCCCCAAAGACAAGGAATGACTCAGTCGATCGAGCACAGAAGTCGGTACGATAGAATCGCTTTCCTGGACTTGCATCGATACTCCTGCATCGCAACAAGCAGAATATCAACGACACTTCTCATTCTGATGCTATCAACTTCGATGACGATGAAAGCCGACAAGACCGAAAAAATCATAAGTAGTAAAGTAGGAGCCGCAAGGTATATACTTAAGCAGGGAGGTACAGTATAGTTACAATTAGGTCTAGTAAATCATTATTGCTTTTTGATGAGCACATATATCACAGGGCAAGCTTCAAACTTTCCGGGGGCACCAAACAATGGATCTGTGAGTTATCAGATACGGGGTCGATTACCGCCTCCCCATATTGATTCTTGAAAAAGAGGACGTCACCCTCACTCTCAACGAAAGTGCATTGAGTGAAAGATCGCCAGAGAGCATAAAGAACAGGCTTTTATGGTATTAGTTCTAGTCACCTCGAGTAATGGGAGCCCTTACGGTAGAGTCATAGTTATAATACTCGCCAAGCACTGGCTTGATTGCTTCTGTTACTTGCGGGAGATTATCTGGTTAGATATTGAAAGATATCAATGTTGGCGGAATATAGCGAGAAGTGGTACGATGTCGTACAAAAAGGTACTGTTGCAAAGAAATGATGGGCAAGGTGGTCTGAATTTATCTGGATTACAAAGAACCGTCAGATTTCAGTTGATATACACGACGAGATCGCAAATTTCAGACTCACATTATGGAAGAAGAAACGCCCAACCCACCCAAATAGTGGTCTGTCGACTGTGGCCAAGGCTCCGCGGGCAAAAGTCCACTGATCCTGAGAAGTTTGCGTCAGCGTAACGACCGTTGCGACTAGACATCCGCGGCTCTCACCTTACGATAATACGGGATCGTTGGGTCGCTGTGCTGTAGATAAGTAAACATAACGATCCTGATAGAGTGGGCCGGTGAGAAGCATATTTGACAGGCGGATTTTTATCCAAATTTACCAGTTATGAGCAATCTAAGTATGACTTGGCATTTACTGATCTCGAAGTGGGACGAGTGGAAGAAGAGCTACGTACCAGCCATGGGGCGAAATAGTAGAACCATGCATCAGACCAACTTGTCTTGTAGATGTAGGTGGCGATCAGCGCAAGCATAGACACTATGGCGATATTGGAGACGATGATGGATTTGCCTGAAATACGTGAAATATGATGAGAGCAAGCCATATGATAGGATCATGCTTCGTACGTTGTTCTGGTCTGAATAATCTTGATGAAGGTATGTAATGCTATATGACAAGTCGCATGAATCTTGGTCATATATTATGCATCACTTTTGGAAATGAAAAACTCACACTGGTTCCAGGGGGATACTTGGGATTACCCTTGCGATTGTGGCTAAATAAACCGCATTTGAGAGGAGGCCCTCAATCCCTGAGATGATACGCACATCAGGTACAATTGAAAGCCACTGGCAGGTATTTGATGGATGAATATATATATATCTTTATGTCATGATGGACATGAGACTTACAAGAACTGACGAACAAACAATTTGAAAAGGGTAAAAGCGGGCGTTTCTTCGAGGACTTCGGTGTAGTCCATTCTAACAGCGATCTTCCCATCAGGTAACTTAAAGTTCTGTCGAGTTGGAGGAATGTAAGTCTCATCTCGCTCGATGTTATTAGTCGATTTCTGACGATATCAGCGTCAGTTATGGTCATCAAATTGACTTGAACGTACGTGGTGTGCTTGGTGGGTTGCTCTCCAGGCGAAATAGGGAGTTAAGACCGAAGTATGGAGTACCATGCCGATGACTGTATTCACCCAAGGGTAGGGTGAAAGGGCTCCATGGCCAGCCTGATGGATTAAATTACGCGTCAACTGGCGCCACTGTAGTGGAGAACAACCATGCAATACCTCGTGTCCTGAGCACGGGAACCACTATCAGGGTCAGTGCTCGTTCTCACCCTTGACGGAGACTCACCAAGGCACCAGATGCCTGCGAATGTAACTCCTTGCCAGCCCCAGTAAAGTGTCCAGAGGACCCCTCGTACTAGCTGTTGTAACATGGGGACAGTGGTGATAATTCGAGCAATCATCGTGATCTGCGTCGCGATGTGATAGAACGCTAAGGTGAAGGCTAGATGCCGACAAATGTAGTATAGGCTCTTCACAGTTGATCTTTCAAAGAGCTCTTGTGGCACGGCGGCGCGTATATCCTTCATGGAGATGTTTGGAGGCGTAAAAGTCCCTTTGTGTTTTCGTGCCTCGTATTCAGGACCATCTTGAAGAATTTGGAACCAGATCATGATGGAGAAGGCCAAGGAAAGAGGATATTAGAGGGCACCAAAGGTGGGGAACGAATAGCTCATTCGAAGACGGGGGCTTTATATGTACTTGAGGAATTGGATCTGTTCCAGTTCGGAAAGATTAAAACGATCGGATACATCAACGCCGATTTGGAAGGAATGCGGGTCGAGATCTTAGCAAGAGATTTTCTCATGGGAGTAAACAGATGGAGTCATAGTCGCATTGTGAGAGCCACAGAGTTGGTCCTATGATAATGGAGAGGTCCGGACGATCGGTGAACAAGTTGGGGTTAGTGATATCCAGTGTCGTCTAGTGTTGACCCCAATCACCGTCCAAAAAGCTGTGAAACGCAGCAAAAAATGCAAAGGGAGAAACCTTCAAGTAAACTTACAGCGGCATGAGGCATGGCACGGTCTTGCTCTTGATGCGATCGCATATTTCTCCACGTGTCGTCCCGCTCCGGTTATTTGCGCAGAACGGATCGTCCGTGTCGTAACATACATACCTCATATTTAGATCCCTTTAGATATCTATCCGCCTTCTGGACAATCCAAAGTGATTTTGGTACCTGTGCTGATCGTCCTTGATGTTTCAAGCTACACATGACAACTAACTCGACCATCAATCTATCTTATCAAAGATAATCAGTACCTGATACTACCAACTGCGCAATGACTCTTGCATTTCCATCCAGTCACGATTCTGACACAATTTGCAAACGATCACTTTCCGATGCTCATGGAAGGGCAATAAAACCTGTTCCTCGGGGTAAATGCCGGTTTTCTTGGCCAAGTGGCCATGAATGGACAAAATTAACAGTTCCTGTGTGACATATGTTCAATGTTCATGTTCTCGCTTTAACCTGTTTCAAGATTTCTCTTGAACATTTTAGTAACAAGTTTCCTAAGGATCACGACATAGCAGTCTGGATCTATCCAACCAGGACCCGATGCCACTGCCATCGAATTACGGCACATTGGGTTGACCTGGAGACATGCCGCAAGCAATGATCCATGCATCTGTATCTGAAACCTTTTCGTCCAGCTTCTGCTTAACCACCATGCTATGTCCCACCATGCAGTATGTCTCATTGAGGAACCGGGCATACCTTCAGATGGAGGAATGCGAGGTCGAACACAAAGGGGATCATTCTCTCGGGTCCTTTGTATCTAAATTTCAATTTTCAGGTCTGGACCGAGACCAGTGGTTGCCAGATATATCTTTACGGGAGGCTAGCTTGATTGTCTGAGCGCGCTCCCAAGCATGCCATGGGTAAGAAATAAAATGCCAAATTGATTTCGAGGCCTTACATGCGCAATTTACAAAGATGTCGAATACTTGCTCTGAAAGCATGATAAGTGCCAATTACATTCGACAGGGATAATGCAACCTTTGTTGTAATCTACACTCACAAAACATTGATGTCCTGAGTACTTATGGCAAGACGAACGTTGTGGTAAAAAGTCGGAACGAATCACTTGACCCAGCCTGGTTCAGCAAGGAACTCTGGCCCGGTACGAGCGATTCCTTGCGATATGTACAGGATGAGTTAATTGACAGAACCTTTTGCTGTCGCTCCGTGATGTCGTCGGAGAACTTCCGGATGCAGCCGTTGTTCCGTTCGTGGCGGCGGCGCGACTACGTATGTAGAATGGTTCATCATTTTTTTCCACGTTGCTATGCTCGATTTGATTGAAATCTTGGAATATTGAAAAGATCGTTAGTTAGAATGAAGATCTACTGAATAATTATCAATCAGGCCCTTGGATAGAATAGAAATGAATATATGGATGACAGGGAATATGAGTATGTAACACATTGGAGTATCCTACTCACCGAGTCATCGACAGCTATCTATCAGCAAAAGTATCCCTAGTTGGATCATTTACCTCCTTGCATTGTTTAGAAACACAGAGACGGGCTATGAGATCCGGCCGTCACATGGTCGCATGGCATGCTATGTCGAGATTTGTTACAAGTAGGTCGGCGGAGATTTTGACGGCAACAAGCGAAAAAAGGGATGACTGCGACACTTCCTGGGAGCTAGTCAGGCTGCGGGTTGGTCAGGGCCCGAGTTAGGGATCATCGGTCAATGATCGTGAAACTTGGATCCAAAACATGCGACGAGGGATAACGGAGCCATATCCTTTGTTTTGTGACTGTTCCAAATAGGAACGGAATGGACGTACAAAGAGGCAAGGCTAAGAGCGTCAAACGTAAACTTCGAACATAGATTGCATCGTAATCGTAGGCCCTGTGTGACATGGATGAAGACATGAATGGCAGAAGCCAACTCATCACATTCAGTTTTGTGTACCTTCACGTTGAATACAAGTGTGAATGATTCGAAGTGTCGAGCCGCCACTGTCAATGTTTCACTGGCATAACAGGCATAATAAATACGTAAAACCCCAAGAAAGCGTCCCCCGCGAGTTACGGGTACTAATATTACTTACAAGACACCCTAGCCAGCTCATCGTGATCCAATGGGGAAGGGAATAAACTCGAAACCAGAGACGTTGGAACTTGGGGCAGAAATTAACGGGTGTTCAAACGTTCAAGTGTAAATGGGGAACATGACCATAGAGAAAGGAAAAGGACATGAGACTTCAGAATTGCAACAACTATATTTGTGGTTCAACAACACATACGGTATGTATAACTTATCGATGACTGTCCCCCGAACTGATTAGTCGCCCAATCCCTGGAAAGCAGACCAACGACATGCCCAGATCAGGAACCATAAATGGTTCATCTTCTCGTCCTTCCAACAAGCGTAGCCCCCACAATGGAAAAAAGGCTTTGCAAAAGAAAGATGGTCGAGGTGACTGTAAAGGAAAATTTCAATCTTTTGCGAGTCCGAATTATATGCGACTAGGCCCTGGTCCGTGCGCCTCACGTGGCCTCACGTGGGGTCCATAAAAAGGAAAATTTGGTCGAACATCTCTTTATCGAAAGTTCACCTCGCGGGTTGATATTTGGGTTATTTCCTCGTATTTTTGGAAAGAACTTGAACCCATTGAGCGCAGGGAGACTGACTTTCTTCCACCCAAGATCGCACCGATAGTTTGTAGGTCGGCTGCGGCCCGTATGGAAGATATATCCTTTGAATATAAATTTAATTCTATGCACATACAACTTTGAAGTCGTTTTCGAATGTAAGTATGTAGCCATCGTTTCTTCCAAGGTTGGTGGTATATAATATACTGCTCTGCGCTGGCACTGGTCGTCGACGGATGCTCGAACGATTCAAATGACTCGAACTTCGGTCTAATGTTCTATGTATATCATATGACCGATTGTTTTTTGTATGATCCCATGCATTGTCTGCAGGTCGTTTGAGTGAAGTTTGATATGAGAGGAGGATGCTGGCAGCGATCGGGCGAATTGTACCCGAGATTCGCCTGACCATGACCATATGTGGCCACGCGTTGCTTGTGTCTATTGTATTCACAGGCTTACGGAATGTCAGGCCGACTGCAGAATTTTTCGATATTCACCACTCCATCTCACTGCAGGCCCTCGTCGTGGCAAGCTGTAGCCTGGTAAGGGACCTTTTCCTATTTCTTGACTCTTGTGAACCCTTCAAGATATTCTTGCAGGCTAATGATGTTACAAGTCACGTCTCAATTATGTAGAACATTGCCTCGGACACATCGGAACGTTTTGACGCGCCTTAAATCATATACCACTCAATCTGCTCGAGAATCGAAATTTGATCGGAAAAATGTATCCTTCATGAGGCATAATAATCTGCTTTCTTTATTGGAGACGTGGTCATTGAAGTCGCGGTCGCAGGGGCTACATTCTTCAGCTGGTGCGTCCTATACAGTCTTACGAAGTTGCCAGACATTTCTCCTCATTCCAGTTCCGTTCTCTAGTGATACAACATGGACACGTTACACGTCCTGCGCCAGGGACGGGGTAAGTTGGTCAAGCCGCTAACGAAAATATAGTATTAATCCACCATATAGGATCAAGGTCCACTTTAACGATTCCAAAGGGAACCTTATAAAAACTGTAGAGGCTAATAAGGGTGATGATTTGCTATCCATAGCACACGAGTATGACATTGACTTGGAAGGTGTGTGACCTTTTCTATAAACGGGCTGTGTACTGACCATCTATTCCCCTCGACGCTCTTATCTGCTTCATATTACCGTTCTCATCGTTCTTGCCGATGTCCCTATCGCTCCAATAACCCTATCGTTCTCTTCATTAGGAGCATGTGAAGGATCGGTGGCTTGCTCCACGTGTCATGTAATTCTTACACCTGAATACTATGATCGTCTCCCCGAACCGGACGACGAAGAGAACGACATGCTAGATCTGGCGTTTGGCTTGACAGACACAAGCCGCCTTGGGTGCCAAGTGGTACTGAAGCCGGAGTTGGATGGGATGACTGCGACACTTCCCTCTGCCACCCGGAATATGTTTATTGACGGTGGGTATTGATTTCTTTGAACATTCATTCTCTGCATTCGTCGCCCTTAGCTATGTACTGTATCATACTAATGCATAGCTTTTTCAGGGAAAAAGCCGTCCCACTGATATCGCTGAACAGCGAGGTCTCAACTTTCCAGCGTGAGGCCAGTCCATGTATATTTACGGCTAATACAGACCACTGCTTCATTTGGAATAAGCTTGCATTGTGTGTGCTTTTGTCGAAAAATCAAGCCTTATCAAGCTTTAAGCTCAATATACATAGGAGCTTTGCTTAATAGTTTCTAATCTATTCTGATCACGATTCACCAAACCATTCATGCAAGTGGGTTTGTAGCCCCTCGACATCCCTAAGAATTAAGTAATCTGTTGGATGCATCAAGCGGATAACGATGATCAAGTTGTCAACCTGAGAGAACACACCATACTTAGCAGAACCAGTGGTTTACATTTAGTTTACATGTCTTGTTTCTGTGAGTACTTATCTCTTTCTTGGCAAGACGTCGTGAATTTTGCAGAGATGTCAAAGTCTTGTATGATTGGTCAGCGCTTCAATCTATGAAAAACGCGGCTCTTTTCGGTCGCACCTACGCTCTGCCTCTACATATATTTCCAATCTCTTGCGAGTACTCTGCGTTCTGGGCTTCACATGCCCCCTTGAGCTTATCTGCAGTGCTCACAAGGACCGGGCAACGTTGGTGGCCGGCTGAAGAAGTTGTGTGGTCGTTACATCATCCGAGTCCTCAGGGCAGAACACTGTCAGCCAAGCATGCTTTCAGGGATGGATGATCCTAACTTCAGTTGGCTGTTCCATGATACTATAAAGACGCGAACTCAGAAAGTCATGGGTTCAGGGCTTTGACTGCTCTTCGCTTTCGCGCACGACGAGGGGACTTGTCACTTTTGTGGCAAGGATGGACGTCTACAGAAAATCTTCTGTTTCTCCTGTTGTGAGTGGTCAACGCCTTTATATTAAACATGGAATTAATGCTTGTTCTATATAGATTCACGTTCAACGTATGTCCGGCCAGGAAGGTTCCCGCGAGCAAATTGCTGGACATGACGGTGTTCAGGACCTGTCGAGTCCGGGATCCTCCAACAAACGCTTCAGCCTCTCCAGCAGACGACCTTTACGCTCGTCTCCACTTGCTGGACCCGCTCTCTCCCACTCGCCTACCGCGCGGACGGAAGCTGAGACGGAAGAAAGTCCGGTAACCTTTCCTACCGTGTCTTTGAGTCCCGCAAGATCGCGAGCTTCGAATACCCTTGTACGCTTTTCAGAATTGCTTCTGGACGAACCCAAAGTACAAATAGCGAAAGCTAACACGTCACAAGCGCCTCGCTCTGCTGCGCGTTCATCCTTCCACCAAACGTACAATGGCAATCTTTTCCCGTCTGACCCGTTCCAAAAAGAAGGAATCCTGCCTGTTCCTGCAATTGTCTCTACTACACCTTCCATCGATGAGGTATCCCCGCTTACCTCTCGTACCCTCCACAGAACGTTGTCGCAGCCTACGGCTTCCACCAGCACACGTCGTGCGCGGAATACCCCTTCTCGTCCGAACTCACAGCCCACTGGTCAAACATCACCTCCGACATTCACTCGAGGCCTTCGTACACCAACATCGCCTACAAGGCCTCAGTCAGCACATGATAACTGGATGACCACCAATACGTATGCGACAACTCCGCGTTTCTCGCGACTCGGCATCACCGCCGCAAACGTGGTTCTCCCGATACCGGCGCGGCAGTATAACCGGGCAGCTGCGACAAAGAAGACAACAATTTCTCCTGGTCGAGACTCCCGGGAAGAAATCAGGAGTCTTGAATCCTTGGCGACGACTGAGAAGACTATCGTCTCATCCTCAGAGAGCCTCTCGCTGTCGGCGTCTTCAACACCCTACAGTACGAGTTTGTCAGATGTGGAAACAACGGTCGAGGATGAGGAGTACAATACCAAGGCGATGAAGGCGGAGCATACGGGGCTTTCTCATGCCCATCTCAAACGATGTTCCACTCCGTTATCGCTTTACTCCTGCGATTCCCTGGAGTACCATGTCTTTACGGGACCTGCACTGGCAACGGTGATTGAGAGTTGTTCAGAGGACGGGATGATAATCGGGCGCAAAGAGACCTCTGTGACAAGACCTGGACTGGATACGAATGGAAAAGGAAACCACCAGGGCAATGTTATCTCGAAGTTTTGGAAGAGGCTGTCGGGTGTCAGGAAGCAACGTCGTTGAGACATGGTCATCGTGGACTTGAGGGACGCAGCCAAAGGATAATCAAGTTTAGTAAAGTTGACGGGAGTGAGACTATGTCCTCTATACTGGATAATTTTCTCTATACTCCTTATTTACGGTGATTCGATCCGCAGCCTCTTTCCATAGGTTAGGCCGGTTGGCAGGTCCAATCAAGCGGCGCACAGAAACTTAGAGGCAGAGTGACAATACAGCCGTGTCAATTTCCGGGCGGGAATGGAAACGTCTTGTCGAAAGGGAATGTTCTATCCTGTCGAGCCTGCTGTAAGTTTTGGAGTAGCTTAACGTCATCGGGAATGCGTGATTGAAGGTTACATATTAGCACCGATTTCTTCTTCGCAATTGGCAATAGCTCTGAATCTACTACTTACCTGATAATTTACGTGACGAGAAGGAGGCTACTGCCGTCTTTGTGTAAGTGGAACTAGGAAATATATTCCGAACATGCGTAATCCAGGGACAGATCACAATCGGGAGTCTCCAAAGTTACCCCCTCAACGGAGAAGGTGGCGTTTGTTGAATTCCATATATCATACGCAAGGTCTTATTGGTATCCGCAGACGACGGATACGGTCCCAAGTTGTGGCGAGAAGATCGAGAAAGCCCGAAGCAGTCTTCGCATGAAAATAACAATATCCACAAGTCAATGCGTCTCGCATAAATTTGTTGAGTCACAATCGAACATACTTGCTCGATGCTAAAATCTGGTGGCGGTCGTTTTACGCGGGAAATGATATTCCAAGTCCAATACTCTAATGAGCTGAAACAAATGCAGAAGAGAAGGAACCAACATGCGATGTCAAGATGCGTGATCAGATGGCCCATACTTTTACCAGGCCAATATGTACTCTATTTTGACCGTGGGAGTGGACCGAATGCTCCAATCCGTCTCAATCCTCTTCTTATTATACTTGGTTTCCAATAGGAATGGCATCGAAGAGATAGTAAGAAGCTGTAGCGGGTAATGTTCACTCACATTTTCTCTGGCGTCGGGTACTAACACAGGACAGACTTTAGGAACTATAACACTGCTGTTTTTCGCGAGGAAATAGCTGGATGGCGAGTTGCCATCATACCTACATCTCAAGCATTTCCGTGAGTGTGATTGTCGTTATTTCAACGGTACCTGGAAAGGGGAACTTCAACTTGAATATGGAGCAGCTCGAGTGCCTTAGCTGATATGTACAGATATCATGAACAGATTTGCCTCTCACCGACAGCGTCGGTAGAATTGGCAATCAATATCAGACACCGGGCAGCCATGCATCAAGGCTTCAAGAACCTTCAAAATTGAACTCCTAAGAAAAACTGGGCCAAGTTAGGTTTCAAACGTTACTCGTTATTGGTTACCAGCAGCATCAAAGCGCATAAGTATCCATTAGTAATTACAATAGACCAAGATGACGAACGATATATGTATGTCCAATGTCCACGCAGTCTGATTCTAGTCCGTCATGATCGGGAGTTCGACAGGAATAGACCGGTGAGGACATCATTGTACATGATTGTACATGTCAATGTAGATGGGCCAGTGGATCATGCTTCATGGTCCACACCCAGCCCAAGTAGCTGCGAGCATGGTTCTCGTGAGCTCAGCAAGAAGTCGGTTCAACTCTTTCGAAGTAGACGCTATACACGGGATAACGCCTCACCATCACGATGTTGTCGGATGAACAGATACCGAGAGATCATCATAATGATAGCACCACAACAAACCATGACCTTCGTCGTTATGTTAATTATGTTAATCAAAATGAAGACCCGCGTTTCGTAAAACTCACTCCACAGAAAATTATGGCCTTATACCACGCAAAGGCTCCATGGTCCGCAAGGAGAGCTCCCTCTATCGGAGTACCGAATAGCAAGGCAAGACCGACGATAGAGAACGCGATGCCCATGCGTGTCCTTTACGAAATGAATTATTAGCAGGTTTGAGCAAGGTAACCATGGATGTCAGTACCCTTGTTCTCCCACGTGTGTACTCAATTGCGCTAGTAACGACGGAATGAGCGAAACATCTGGATCATGCATAAGCAATAAATATGGAAGGGAGAGTTGGATAGGGTGATGCAACTGACATGAGCCCGACCAAAACCCATATAGCGCGCCAAATGTAGCAGCGCCGGCGAAGTCGTGGATCCCGAAGATGCAGAAGACCAAGCCAGAGGATGTGACAAGACAGGGAATGAGCATGTTATACGTCCCGAATTTATCTGCGAAGATATTGGGTAAGATTCGTCCGAAGAAGCTCCCCGCGTTGATTATTGCGAGCTAAGGAATCATTAGATCGGTCTCGTGTATAATAAAGCTACTTGTTACACACAGCATAGAAGGCGAGACTTTCCTCTATCCCTTTGTTGATGGCGTATAGTTGTAAGTAAAAATCTTAATTGACAGTGATGAGTCTGCAGAAGGGACGAAGCCATTTAAACACTTACAAGGGAAGAAGAGGCCGATATTAATACAAAACGCTGCTGCAATCGAGCTCAGATACGGAGTATCTCTGAAGATAGCTCGATATACAGGTTTGAGGCTGCCGTTTGACTGGATCTTCAAAGGAGGTCGCGGTTTGGAAAGAATGTTCGCGCCAAGGAGAAGAGCAGCAGTTAATCCCGCAGTTACGCGGAGGCTGTTCGCGAAGGATGTACGTTCGTGCAGCTGGTTGAGCATAATGGGCCAGACAACGCCACCCACAGAAGCTCCCTGTGCAAACTATTGATATAGTGGCTTCAAACGTGTTTCGAAAGCTTACCGACATGGCGATTCCAGTAGCCATTGCTCTGCGATGTTTGAAATGATGGCCAATGATCGTGATTGACGGTAGGAAGAGTAAGGCTTGGCCAAGCCCCATCCCAAGAGCCTGTGCCAAAAACACCTATCATTCAGAATTAATTACAAGACGTTGTCTCAATTACGGACAGGACCATCGCTACCTGATAATATTGACCAGAATTGGTCAGCGATAGCATAAACATTGAAATTACTTGGAGTGTAGAACCAACGGCGATCATGAGGCGACTGCAGACATCAATCACAATCAATTAAAGAGCACAGCAGGAAACCACAAGTACAAGTATCCCGCGTCAAATGCTCGGCCAACAAGGATACCAGGTGCGTATTGCATGAAAAGCTGGAAGCTTCCGATCCAACTATACCGAGTGGGGATGAACGAAAGATAATGCATTTGCAACAAAGTGAGCAGACCTGATATCGGAAGGCGACCGGCTTGGCAGAAACTCTCTCGTATAGTAGTCTTGATATACGCCGAAGGCAGAGAGGTATCTTTGGAAAAGCTCAGTCGGACTCGACACCAAGTATGTATATCACTTGATAGGTCCGTACCCGTATGTGCAAAATTGAGTGAGCCATCTAGATCAATTTAGTACCCTGGTGCTATCCTAGACCCGTCACTCACGTTCCTGCCACTGTCATCCAGGCGTCGCGTCCTCCGTCGACAATGGACGGTACTTCTAGCCTTGGATCTTCATCAGGTATCTCCTTTGTATCACGCGGAGAAGTTGACCGAACACTTTGCGACCTGCTGTCCAGTGACATGACGGAAGTAGGAAAGGGCTAAGGGGTAGAATGGACCAGGCAGACAAACTTCTTATACTTGGATTTCGATGGAAGGGGAAGTTGCGGCTGCGATTAGATCGAAACGGCTGAATCTGAGCGTCAGAAATAGTTCAAATTAAGAACGGTGACTCGAAATCGCGAGCATGATTCGCCCGCGTGGAAGTAGCAACAGGAACTTTAGAGAAAAGCCGGTTCTCGATGCCGACGGTTCAGGGAGATTGCCGTTACTTAAAATTGCCGGCTCTTCCGGAAACATGTATGAGCACATGTATGGTACATAAGTACATGTGTAAAATTACCTTTGGTCTAACGTTTTAATACCGAACAGTACCGGTGTTGTCGTTGGAGCCATATTTCATGAAATTGAACAGCTACAAGTTCACCGAAGTTGCTAAGGCAAGGGCAAGGGTACTGAACTTTCAAAATTTCAGCTATTACTGTTACGTCTGGACATGAAAAGTAAATGAAAAGCATTACGTACATACTTAGTGACGTCTTCTGCCTCCTTCTGTGTCGGATGTTGAAACTATAGTTGATGCATGATGCATGATGCCTTGAAGGCGTCTTGCACGTCATGTGGTCGTGGATGAATGAACGGAGTCGACGGAGTTAGATGGGAAATCTAAACATGAACCGTAACTCATGAAGTCAGTATGTACTTACCCATGGGTCTGGTCTATATGTGGTCTGGTCTGAGATAACTGTATCAGTCATCGCTGGGATGGTAAGAGTCTTTTTGGTTGGAAAGGCAGGAATCGAGCCTTGTCGAGCACCGCTTCTTCTCCGATCACAGGTACGGGAAGGTGAACACATCCGGAAGATGAACGAATGGAGAAGAGACGTCCGGCATCGGTCAACTATGTAAGTATGTATGTATGTAAGTGTTACGCACATCAATTACGGAATCAGCATGAGTGTGGACCAACATTTCAAGCTCAAGGGTGAAACTGATGGGTAAGTATGATACGAGGGAACAAATCAAACGTGGCACAAAAGCCTGAAGAACACGTCCGTCGTGGTTAATGGACACCGTGATCTTCCTCGGGATCAGAATTGATCAGGAGGAATATAGGGACATCGAACGAGCGTCGAGCATACCTGAATCTGATCGACAGCCAGATGCAACGCAATCAAATAAAGCATGATCATCATCTATGGACCATGTTGGCGCGTATTCTTGGGAATGGAGGATATCATGCTTGAGAGACATACTGTGGACTCTGCTGCCTGCTCGTAAGTAAGGGAATGTCACTGTAATAATTTGCGGTTCGCGCCATGTCTGCATTACCCTTGGTTGTAACATGCTAAGCTACCATCAGGGCCATCTACCATTTCCCGCAGTCGGCTCTTTTTCTTGAAGGATACGTGACGGGAACTCTGTGGAATGTGGGTCCATCGAGACTCCGGGGAACGCATAATGAGTATCTCTTTGTGCCCAGGGCTATGGATTGGTTTCGGACACCGGTAGATTGCCGCTGAAAGGTGTCATGCTGGTGGTCCTACAAATGAACAAAGAGACATCCTGGAATCCGTTCTCGTGGTGACGCCTTGGCTTTTCCTCGTTGGACAGACCTTGAATCCTACCATGTACCTTGCAAGCAGTAAAGTAGTGCAGCGAAACTATGCATACGATCGGGAATCAAGTCTGATAATTAGCATGAACCGTTCAGTGAGATGCTTTTGCAATAAGGAGGGACAACTGTAACGAGGCCGACCTCCAGCGACTTGTGGGGACTGTGTACGTGGAATTGGGACTGCTTGTGATTGTTTCGACCTTCGAGGAATGCTTCGAAAAGAGTATGGTCCATGGGAGTGTAAAAAAAATTCAGATATAATGTCAGGAAAAGAGTGTTCGAGGCGGTGCAGACATGTACATATGTTCATTTTTGAATCCATAACCGAGTGCCAATTGTTGACAAAAAGATCAGATAAGATCTCGATTTTGATCAGGTATCTCATCATTGCATCCGTCACCGCACTCGTCGTAACCTCAAACATCTTAAGAGGTAACTTGTTTTCTCCACAAATACTCGCGTAGTAATATCTTCAATTTTTGTATGCTTCTGAAGCATTATGGAAATTCGCTAGTTGCTTTGGCTTGACTTGCGTCGTTTTAAATAACTACAACAAGATTCGATGTGATATAGACCTTGGCAGCGTGTGTCATTCATAATGTCAACGTCTTTTCAGTGATCAATAACGGCTTCTTCTCAATTGCCTGTCTAGATCGCACTATATCTGAACGTTCAGTCCATAGCTACACAAGTCAGCTCGAATATTGGATAACCTTGAATATGGCTCATACTTCCTGTCAGGCTCACTGTGACTACTCGTAGATTGTAATTTCTAAGTGTCTCTAGCGCAAGGCCTAGTCACCAACAGGACAGTACAGTAACGGAATCACTTGTATCGCTGTCGGCTTCATCATTAGCATGGAGAGATGTCTCTTGAATGTGGGTCCTTTTCAAGCTCTTCGGTATTTGACGCTCCAGTGCTGGCATCCTCTCACACACTGTCTACAATGTTGTATGCTTATGCTTATTGTGGACCTGTGCTGGCATAGACACAGGCCTCAGGTTCAACCCTTCGCTTCTGTGACAGCATCGTTTTAACCGTTCTCAATTGGAAACCGTAACTCATCTCATTCCCGGCTTACTATGAAATGCTTGAACTGACAAACCGACAACAGTTTTCTGCCGTCTCTTCTTCGGTTCCCTACATCAAGGACTCCACAGCATAAAATACCGTGCTATGAACTCATTTCTCCTTCTACGTATCCTGACAGGAGCATCGATTCAGCAGTGCATCGCTAGTCGTCTGAAACAGGATGAATTTACCTGCTTTGGCGTTAGTCCCTCTCCTGATCATTATATTAAGACGGGAAGATGAAATGTATATTCAACACCCTTCGTCAACCACGCCCTTTTTTAAGCTATCATCTTAATCATCGCGATCGCAGGCCAATTTTCGACTTCCCATTGTGACCTTTTGAAGAACATGTGTTATCGGGAAGTATATTGTACGAAGCAGTTGTGTGGTCACGAAACACCTCATGGCGAAAATATAGTAAACATACCTCTGCTTAATCGCTGCGGAGAACTTGGCTGAAACGGTTTTCTTCAGATTGACTGCAGCTCGCCTCGATGTCGTTATAGTGGTGCCCACGACCCTGGCTGTGTGACTTGTCCTACGTCTTGCAGACAGTGGTATGCCATGTTCTGGGTAAAATATTTTAATCGTCCTGGATTGACATTCGATTACAGGCTTCGTCCCGCTCGAATGGTTGTGACTGCAACTGTATCGACTTTCTGTGCTCATTGTTTAAAACGTCAGAAATAGGCACTCTTCCTCGACGCCACGCCATGCTTCCCCGACTTAGAACGTGCACTACTCTCGACACCTTTGCTTCCGGCTTTTAATATTTATTGGCAATATCTTGTGAATGGGTTCGACTGCCGGCCCTTCATTTTTATGTGTATATGATACCGAATTCAGTCTAAGGCAACTCGAGCAGCGAGCTCTACAATGAAAACGTTGTAGCCTGCCAGCACTTCTGACTCCGTTAATTTGGGTCTAGAGATGATAAAGTGCTGGTATCGACGTTGCCACTGTCATGTAGGACGAAACAGTTCTAGAGATCATAGAAGAAGCCTTATTTATGATCATCTTGGTTATAGAAATATTTACTTGAAAGAATGTGAACTGAGTGCATTGCCAATTGAATTGTGGCGTGAGGAGAACTTGGTTTAAGACCTTTCGGCTGCTCAATCAAGCAAATTCTGTAAGTCTCATCAGAATGATATCTAAACCAAATAGAATTTTCGTAGAGAAGGACATTCGTTTCGTCATCTTGGTCTTCGAATCTCTTCCCCGTTGTTGTTTTTTGATCGATATGTGTACAGTTTTGCAAAGCCGAGCCGATCGGTGCATACATAATTAGCAATTGAATTCCTTCCTTGATCAAGAACTTCGAGCTTCATAGCAAGCTTCAAGGATGAATCAACCTCCCGAGACTGAACCTTGCTCCCGCTGTGCCGCTCAGCACATATCCCGCCACCTCTACAAGAGCACTAATCTTGCTCAAGTTCCCGACTACCGTAAAAATAGTATACCCCATCATCGGCTCATGATCTCCCAAAATTTCCTACAGGCCGTCACCCTCCCTGGTCTAGACTTCATAAAAGCTTGGGCAGATTGTATGTTGGAACTTAGTGTTAACCATATTAAACATTCTGATCCGATTTTGAATGTCAAAGGTCGATTAGCATGCATCAAGGACTCTGGACTGGAATTCGAACTTCCATATATCAGTTCCCGGAACTTACTCTGGAACCCAGTTGATGGAGAGGGTGTTTTGACAGACTTTGATCTTGATTCAGAGTCCTCGGCCCGATTTCCTGACAGTGAACTCGGCGGGATGGAGGCTGTGGCCGAACTTTTGACGTGCAAGGCTGTTTGCGATAAGAGGTCGTTGCGGTTATCAAGAGATCAGATCGAACCGTATGTCTGGATGGTCACTTCCACCTATATGCGTGCAGTAGATGGATGCAAATGATAACATGGTTTTTCATCAAGGGCCCCTCGCCAGCTATGTTCTTTGCATTCGTATGTAATCTGTCGACGTCGAGGACGGTTTCACCCCCCCTAGTCCGCAAGATGTATGTACTAATCTGAATAGAACAATCGATAATTCAAAGGCTATACGCAGCCTTAAAATCCAACGAACTACTCC
>JABAJX010000044.1:2348-44119 GCA_018221735.1 Termitomyces sp. K1Aa
TGATTTGGTGCGGTTACATGTTAGGTGAGGACTTCAAGAGTAAATCTGACACGCAACTGACATGTAGTTAATAACTGTCCACAGCGCCCCAGAAAGCTTGACCAGCACCAAGGATTTGTCAAGGGCATCTGCTGGGATCCTGTTGGAGAGTTCTTAGCTACTCAATCCGATGATCGGTTTGTCAAGATATAGCGAACAACGGACTGGAGCTTGGAAGCCAAGGTGACGAAACCATTCGAAGACTCGCCAGGGAGCACATTTTTCCGAAGACTCGGGTTGGTGAGTAAGCCTTGACGAGAGGTCTGTTACTAGTTGGTCACCGGACGGCGCACACATAACCGCGTCTAATGCCACCAACAATCAAGCCTTTGTATTACCGCTGCCGTCATTACACGCAACTCGTGGTTTCCGAGATTGGTTACAATCCACACATATTTTTGTGTAACATGAATGAAAAAGTCTCTACCTCGAGCATAGTGGTTGCCCTTGGCGCCGACGACCGCTCCGTATATTTGGCAGGTTGAATCGGCGCGACCACTAATCGTTGCGAAAGTGTTTGAGTTGCTCCAGTGGAAGTTGTTGACCTGCTTGAGGAACTCAAATTTGATGGAGGTGAGAATTTTTCTCCACCACGTGTATATGATTCCTTGCATTTCGCTCATTGAGTCACAACAAGATGCGGGATTCAGTTCATCATACTTGACTCAGGAATTGATTTTTATTTGAAGAAACTATGCTTCCGTACCGATACGGACCCAAGCACCATAGGTACGATGGAGTCTACATACACACAAACCGATCCAATCAGTACTCAGTCTCACCACCATTGTCAAAGCAAAAAGTAGAGCATAACACCAGTAAGAAAAAGAAAAGAAAAGAAAAACTCACCCCTTCGATTTCAAATGCCTACACCCCACCCCACGCCATATGCTGGCACAGGTGGCACTTGGCCAGTTTCCCAAGTATTGGTCCTGGATATTTTGCAAGACGATGTGATGGGGAGAGCCTATACACCGCTATGGATGCAAGGAGCGCTGTTAGGGGAAAACCCATGTGTAGAGGAGCCCTCTGTTGTAGAGATAACTGAAGATAGAGTCCCAGAGGACGGCAGGCGGTTCGACATGTTTGAACTTTGAACACCATGTGAGAGGTCTGCATTAGACGTCTGACAGCGAGTTAGGCCCTGTGCTATAAGTATCAAGCTAGTAAAATCCGTACCACACCAGCTACAACGGCGATTTTAAGGAGAGTAGGCTGTTCACTGGCAACCATGGTCAGACCTAGAGGATATAGAGGCGGGGGATAACCGGGGGTGTGGCTTTTATTCATTGCTCCGATTTGACAGTGATTGTGTTGTGATGCATGATGAGCAGAGCGTCCACGACGTCAAGCGGTGTTGTCCGTGCCAGGTTTTGGGCGTCTATTTTGTGACGAGTTCACCGCTCAATCAGATACAGATAATCAAAGGATTACGTACATGGATCTTATCTTACTCGCTTGGCTCGAATACGTAAGTACAAATTCGAACGTGGCACCTCTTCTTAAGCTTGTCTAATCTTATCCACCCACCACCACCACCCCCCCAAACTTCACGATGTCAACCGGACTCGCCCTTTTCCAATCCGCAGAATCACAATACCACCAAGGCAAAATAGACTCCGCATTCGAAAACTACCAAAAATCGATCAAAAAGATTCTCAAAGACGAGAACACCACCGCCAAAGTCCCTCTCCCGTCCGGTGTAACTCTTCCCGACGACATGCCCGAAGAACTCCTGGGTATGGTCTGGCGGAACTTTGTCGGGTTCTTCAGGGACCCACAGATGAATTTCACAGAGGAAACCTCACCCGAGGCGTATAAGCTCCTCAACTCGTTCAGACCGAGCGCGACGAAGGGGCATCGGAGGTTGGAACGGACGGGACGGGGGAGGATTATGCTGAAGGGTATGCAGATTACCGCCGCGGTGACGCTAGGGCTTTTAGCGTGGGACAAACGTGACCGCGCCACGGCTGCGAAGCGGTATCGCGAGGGGATCGAGCTTGCGAATGAGCATCAGCCGTTCGTAAGGCCCCCACTTGGAACGAAGGGGTGGGAGATGTACGTCCATCTTGATTTGCAGGAGATGAAAGACAATTTGGGGATTATTGTCGAGAATGATGTGATTAATGCTGGGATTGTTAAGGAGGCGAGTGGGGAGGAGCCGGTGAGGAAGGAAGAGGTGGAGTTGCCGTCGCCGCAGGTTAGGGTAGATAAGACGGGTGCTAGGACTTTGGAAGGTACGGTTAAGTTTGCGACGAATGCGTGTGCCAAGTGCGGGAAAAGGGATCCGAAGTTGTTGGTTTGTAGTATGTGCAAGAAGGCGCATTGTGAGTTTTGATCTTCGTTTGGTTGATTCATATACTGACAAGTTGTGGCAGACTGCAACGCTGAATGCCAGAAGGCAGATTGGAAGTACGTCAGCTATCTCATTTTTTTTCGACGCGAAACTTCATGTAGTTGACACACATCACTCAGACAACACAAGACGTCCTGCGCCAAATCCTGACGAGGTAAAGAAAGGTGATCGTTCGCTAATCTGTATGAATAGCACAATCTTGAAGTAATCTTTCTTGATCTCTTACGAGGTTTCAAACATATGACAGATGATGAGTGGAGGTTCACATTATTGAAAACGCACTACATCTGTGCTGTATTTACAAACCATCGAAGTAAGAGCTACCCTCCACACCACGACATCGTTCCACAAAACGGTATATTGGTTGTTTAGTAAGGAGCAGCCGCTGCCTGGCACTGTAATTGAAACACCACACGTAAGGGTCGTTTTGGTATCATAGAAGAAAACACGTACAGCTTTGAGAGCGTCGAGGTACCACTGGCAAGAGGGAAGGTCGGCCTTCTCCAAGCACTTGGTGAAGTCTACAAATTTCCATCAATACCAACAAGCACACAACATCAGACAAACGTACCCTGAGCCTGAGTCGCACAGCTCGAGTTGAAGCTCTGCTGCTGTTGCTGAACGGGAGCAGCGGGTGCCTCTGCGGGAGTAGACGAGGACGAACCACCGAAGAGCATGCTGGAGAGTCCGTGGCCGATGGTAGAGCCGACGGCTACTGAACCGGCGGTAGCAGCCATCTGCGCGAGCATACCAGGACCAGAGGAAGTTTGCGCGGGTACAGCAGCGGCCGCAGCGGGAGGAGCAGGGGCATGAGGGGTGGCGAATCCTGCTGGGGGGGCAGCTGCGGTGCTTGCTGAGCGGGTCTGGGCGGGGGCGGCAGCGGGTGCAGCACGAGGGGCAGCGCGGGGAGCAGCAGAAGAACGACCGCGAGATTGACGCTTTGGTGCTTATTAGAAGGCGAAAAAATGAGAATAACAGAACTTACAGGCATTATGAGATGAGAAGGTAGTGGTTGAGGAATATGTAATAAGAAATTTCTCGGCACTTCACTTGCGTAGACGACTTGTGCCGGTAACAAGGACAAACAACACCCAAAAATTCTTTGCGGTTGCATCACGCGTGCAGCTAGAATTTCGCTCGATGGCTGCATTACTTTCACGCCGATGTATAGGCACTCTCGGCATTCAACAGGGCTCTAGTCTTGCGCTTTCTGGTGGCTTTGCTGTTCGCGGATATGCAGCAGCAGCGACAGCTACGAAGCAAAAACCTAAAGCAGCCGCTCCCGCAAAGGCTGCTCCTTCAAAAAAGCCCGTGTCATCTCCTGTCACTCCAAAGAAACCTGCTCCGGGTACACCAACACCCAAAGCCGCTGCTTCTGCTTCCACAAAAGCTGCTCCTGCAAAGAAACCCGCGTCACCCGCTGCCACTTTGAAGAAACCTTCCTCAGCGGCACGAACACCAGCGGCTTCTGCAAAGAAACCCGCATCGGCGGCGCCACCACCCAAAGCAGCGCCAACACCAGCGACTTCTGCAAAGAAGCCCGCGTCGGCGGCACCAACACCAGCGGCTTCTGCAAAGAAGCCCGCGCCACCTACTCCCACTCCCGCTCCTCAGAAACGTGCTCCAGAAGCACCGCCAACGCCAAAGACTACCGCCACCAAGCCAGCTACTACATCTACGAGTACGAATACCCCGACAAATGCTCCTGCTGTCAAGACTTTTAGGTCTGGAGGGATGGTGTATAAGGTTACGGAGCAGGAAAAGAAAGAGCTGACTGAGGAGGAACAGTTGGAGCAAATTCAGCGTGCTATGAGTATAACTCATCTTTTCCCTACGCGTGATCCTTGGGGACAGGCAGTCGGTTTATATGGTGCGTTGTCCGTCTTTGGTTTGTCTGCATGACGCGTTTCGTACGCGCTCTTTTGTTCCGCGATACATGCTGCAACTCTGACGCCTTCCTTGCGGGTGTTCTTCTCTTCTTTTTATAACTCTCAGAAACATATGCTCATATTCACTTTTCTCGCAAGTAAAGATGTCATGATACCATACTCCACAAGTCTTTCCGAACGTTCTACTTATTCCTCTTGGAGAGAAATGTTCGAACAATTTAAGGAGAACCGTCTCAATGCATTCAAGAATTTTTCGAGGTCATCTCTACTCTATTATTGTTCAATCAAGAATATCATTGAAATCCCTCGTTTCTAGCATGGCTTCACTCGCCTCTGAAAATGGCTTCCCTGGAATCGACCTTTCAGGTGACCGATGGTACCAGAAATACCTCACGAAATGGCCGTGGCATCTTGCCTCCACAACCTCCGTAAAAAACGATTCCTGGTTAACATCCCTGCGCAAGTCAGCTCTCGACACATACAAACAAATGAATACCGCTTTCGCCAAGTGCGTTTTCCCCTCTCCCCTCCCCCTTATGCTTATACATACTGACTTCCCACATGTAGACGCGACGACCAGACACTCAAAGAGCTCACCTCCTCCACATACCAAGACCAAATCATCAACCTACGAAAAAAGCAGTCAAAATACTACACATATATCTGGCGCTTCCATAAAGAAGTAACGCCCGCACGCGTGTTGTCTATCCGTGCGGCCCCGGGATACCTCGCGAACGATGACCCAAAGTTCGGGAATAGGATGATGGTTCAGGCGCTCGTTCGTCTTGATACTGAACAAGTGAGTTGGTCTCTCCGTTCGTACGTTCGTCCGAATTCGATCCTCCATTCTACCGTTTCATCCCGCAACCCCGCTCACTAATCACTAATGACACATCTCCACATCTCCCCAACTATCCATCCATCCATCCATCCGTCCATCTCTCCATCCACCCACCCACACGATCCTCGCCGATCGCATTTTCCACATATCCCCATCCCCATCCCTATTCCTATTATCCTTACACACCATTCCCAATTCCCATCTTTGATACAAACACCCACTCACCCGATAATACACGACAGTCTCTCGAGATCTACTCCAGCACGGGCCATCCGATCCACACGCCGAACCCGAACAGAGTTAATGATGTATCCGCCGCGGAGCCTCGACGTGTTACGGAGTACTTTGTGTTTGAGAAGAGAATGTGGTATGACGGCCCGTGGATTATCCGCGAACAGCTCTGGGAGGCGAAGGGGAGAAAGGCGGCGATTTGAGTGGTCGCCTATACTGTAGTACATGGTAGTGGTGCGTGAGGCAGGCGTATGGTGATGTTATGTAGGTCCGTCCGTGGTTGTTTTTAATTCGTAAGTCGTAGATATCATATCAGATCTAGAATGACTTGAAAGAAAGTAAGCAATTGCAAGTTTGTTCTGTGTGAATCTTAGTTGATGTTCAAATGTGCGATATCAGCGGTTGTTTGTTGTTCACACCTGTTCTGCACATAAGAACATAGAACACGGTGCCGATGGGTTATTACTTACGCAGAGTACTTGAACGTGTTCGAGAAGAGAGAATGTGGTATGACGGCCCGTGGATTAGCCGGTCTGAGGAGAAAGGCGGCGATTTGAGTAGTAACCTATAACCGTACTGCGTGAGGCATACTTGTATGGTGATGGGTCCGTGTTTGACAAGAAAATGTGGTGTAGACGACTCCGGTCTTTGGAATTTCCGGGAACAGCTCTGGGAGGCAGAGGGGAGAAAAGCGGTGAATTAAGTAGGGCCGTAACCTACAGTACTACATAGTAGTGGGTGAGGCATATGGTAATGGTGATTGGTAGGTCCGTCCGTGGTTGTTTTTAATTCGTGATTGATAATCCATAGATACATATCATATCATATATGTGCCAGAATGACAAAGAAAGTTCAAGTTCGTGTGCACAGTGGATCTTTGACTCAGACGATGTTCAATGTGCGGTATCAGCGGCTGTTTGTTGTTCACACTTGTTCTGTACATAGAACATAGAACACGGTGCCGATGGGATGGCATACTTACTCGTTGTCAGTTGACTGCGCCGGTGAGTCGCGAGTCGTCACCTGGGTAAATGTTGTGTTGTTGCGAACGGGAGATTCAGATTCCATCTGTTTAAAACATGGGGATCACATGCACATGCGAATTTGGCTGGCGGCACTCCGCACTACCAGTATCCGTGTACCGTACATATACCTCTACATCCCTACAAGGAAATGTGGTGTGTGAGGCCAGATTACCTCAGATCAACTCTTTGTTATCTGTTTACATATGGGGTATGTAGTCATCGCTTATAAACTTGGGACCTACACATACATACTTACATACATCAATGTCCATTTACAGCCGCTGATCGCCACAGCTTTCGATTTGTGGCACCCGATTGTGACGCACAAACAGGTCGCCGAGAGAACAAAGTTTTTCCCTCGACATGGCGTAAGGCATACCGAGTTACGGGCCCCGGGCCGCAGTTTCAAAGTACATACATTGACTTTCCAAAAACAAAATCGATAACTTTCATTCGGCCTGAATATTTAGCCTGCTCGATAAAATCAATGGTAGCTGACAATATGTATTGATATTTTGACTTTTAAGTATATGGTGAGAGACATTCTCTGGAAAAAAAATTGGAGACGCCCACGAGGTCGGAGGCCGGGACTGCCAGGGTTCTCTAAAAAGTGGCAATCCGGTCGGTAGCACACAATGCTAGCCATCAATGGTTAGCACTTGCCTCTGTTCACATATATAGCAGGTTTCCCAATGACAGAGAGGTTCGAAAATCTAGAATGTGATCTTGTCTCTGAGATCTGAACCAGTGGCAAACCAGTAAGTAGCTCTTGCCGGTTAGCGCGCACATAATACATGAACCTTGAAGTCAGGCTGAAGTTCCTTCCATGCAATATTTAGGACTCCGCGGTAGTCGCGTGTATACAAATTGATGGGGCGGTGCCTTGAACTTTCCATGTTTAATGTAGAATGATCGCCACACTAGCACCTCATAAATCAAATATCCACTCCTTTGTATATACTAGTTCAGAGTAACGGCGATCATTCAAATTTATAGAATTGTTGTCGTACATACATACTTGCGCCCCATGTGATACTCAGAAGCTAGCCAGTTGATACCCATATACAGTCTGTTTGCTTGTTTATCCGAGTCTACATAGATTCATTGCGACACCTCAGGTAGATATATCATCCATGACCTCACCAATCAAAATTGATGTCACCATGTCCACAGCCGCCGAGCGCTGAGTAGTATCGCGTATCTATCGGGAGGAAATATTAACCCGACGTCTCAGCGCCCTACCTGGTTACAATTTATTCAATGAACGGAGCATTCGGGTTTGACGCACTGCTCGAGACACAGGGGGGAAGTGTCACGGTGACTCGGACGTGGTTGACTATCACCGTTAGTACTAGTCAATTGGGTCATGATCATCATTATCATTGTCAAGGTCGCTTTTGAAAGGTGAAAATGATCTCTGGTGATATAGACGTGACAGTTCCGATATACTTGAGCGGAATGGCTTTGCCTGTGAGGCTGTGCCTCGTGGGTCGTTGATCCGGACCTGTTGAAGCTTCCTTGATTTGCCGCTGCGCGGGCCGGCGTGCGTTGGTATGTGTATGGATTATTGTAAGTGGTCAACAAGGTGATATTGATTCTAGGGATATTGTATTGATAACACCTCGGACAGTCACTATGTACATATCAACAGAATTCACCATCGTGACAGGTTTTATTCATCTGGAATGGATGCAGCTACCTACTAGACCAGTGTCAAGTAAGGGATAGATCCCGATGTAACTTTTGAACAAATTATGGTGCGACCTCATACGAACTTCGGATTGATACGAATTTCTGTGGCTTCTTTCTTGATATTTGATATTAGGAATACTCACGAACTCCGAGGTAAGTCGGAAATCATAGTATAAGTGATTTATCAGGAGTCTTTTGTGATCCTTCAAACAAGAGATTCGGACTCGGACCTTGACACACGTTCCGTCTGTCATGTCTCGGTCATGTCGAGATGCAACTAGCAGAATCTATACGGCTGCTACAGCTTGCCAATGATTGTCGTGTGACAACTTTGTATCATCATGTCATTAATGTTGGCTATGTCCAGTCGACCGCCCAGAGACGCCCCTCGAATTTCATACGTCGCACTGCTTGCTACATAGGCATTTCCGCAAGGTACGCGCATATCCTGGTTACTCCTTGTGAATACGTGTCATCATGAATCAATTTCATTCATCCGTTGTCCTGTCTACAATACAATGTAACAGTTATTCCACACCTTATGTGAGAGTTGACAGATATCAAGGAGGCGATGTGATTGTCCATTTGCCACAAATCCCGATGAGATGAACAATTCTATATTAGAAAATTTTATATTGTGACAAAATAGTACCTAAAGGTACACAAGTCAACGTTATGAAAAATAACGATAGTGTGTGTATAATCGAACTAATCCAAGATCTATGTATATAAAGGAGTGTGGTATGTGTCCGGGACAGAAAGGAACGTGGGTGTGTAGATTTCTAAAAATTAGGTGTTATATAAGAAAATATGTGGACCGGGGGCCGTGTTGTAGAGATACAGTGGGATTCGGAGAACAAAAATACAACGAGTGACGATGAATCATTCCAGAGACGATTTCTAATGGATTGTAATCCACGTGTGGATTACAATGGTCAAAGGACATAACCTTCTCATCGAAGTGCTGGAGTCAGAAAGGATACAAGAAACAGGAGAGGGGGGAACTCACTTAGGGGACACAGGCGCTTCTTTAGACGCGTCGGGGAAGGAGGTTGACTATGCGAGTCGCTTTAATTTCCCGCCCGGTCTTCCCAAAGTACCTTTCCGATTCGAATGACCAATGTAATGACCCCACTATCCAGTCTGCGAGTCCATTCACGTAAACGGCCACGTCCCCGTCGATGTCCGGACCCCATGAGGGGAGGTTAGCCCTGTCTTCGACGAAGCGGTCGATGGACTGTTTGCACATGTTCCCGACAAACTCAACAGCTGACTGTAAATCGAGGCCCTCTTCATTCATCACAACAGGAATCATGTTATGGTTGTCGCCCTTGGCCTGTTCCACGTTGTAAGAGAAGATGTCCTGTATGTAAAGGTGTGATTGTCAGCCATGTGCTTGCAACACGCGGCAATGAAATGAATAACATACGTTGGACCATGTAACAAGGTCGTTTGCAGCTTCTCCAAGTGACTGGATGATCGGATGCTCCATGACCTCGTCAGGAATATCAAGGTTGTTCGCGTCTGAATAAGGAAAATCAGTGTGAGATATGGAGCGAGAAGGGTCGACATACATTCAATGAGAGCCCAGCATGGTTTACACCCAGAAGTATCGCGACGAAGGGCAATGTACGATTCCAGATCAGGAATGACATCGTTCTTGCGATCTATGGCTTGTTGGGTGACGCTTTGAAAGAAGAAGTCGAATGTCTCAATAAAACGCTGCTGAGCGCCAGGCGACGCAGTGACGATCATCCGTTTATAGAAACTGCGGAAAGGATTCAATGTTAGCCACCACGAATCAACCCAATGCAGAAACACGTACTCCCGTGTCATCTTCCCAACCCTCTCTGTTCCACGGTACGTGTGTGGGTGGTAGAGGGAGTTCAATACGACGTCAGCGGTTGAACGGGTCCCGCGATTGTCCATATCGTCGGAGAGGTTATCGAGGTGAAAAAGATAGGTCAGGAAATCGTTGCACACCCTGAGTTGGGGATATGCAGCGTCCGGGTAGGTCATAGCTGTGAGGAGCCCAGCTTTAAGACCGTGAAAGGCATCGCGCTTCTTCCCATTCAGGTTACCTCCCTTGAAAAGCCACTGCTTCGTCTCGCGAGTGATTTGCTGGCGATGACGATTGAAACGAAGCTTGAAGTTACAGTGTGAGACGAGATCGGGGAGGATGATCTTGGGGGTGGAGGGTTGTGCGATAGGTTTGGTTGGTAGTTGGCTGGTAGATGCCATGTTGATGTTGGTTGCGAAAGCGAAGGCAGGGAGACGAGAAAGAAGGAATAAGAAAACTTAGCAGGATAGCAGAAAGTAGACAGAGCACTGACGAAAAGGAGGTGAAGGAAAGTTGGTGTCGGGCGTACCTTTTATACGATCGCATAAAGAACATCTTACCGCCCGATTCTAAATCGGACAACTATAGCTCCATTCAGAGAAACAGAGTTTCAGGCTCACCTAATGCTATTGGGGTGTCTACTTCAAGACAGTGAAAGAAGGCACGGATGCGAGTCAGATCCAGCACGCCCGTCAGGAAATGCCGGACAGCCCCATCCGGCTTCGTCTGCGCATAAAAGTTCAGATTTTGGGACGACTTCCAAGCGTACTAGAAAAGATAAGCTTACAAGATCCTGATGAGCAAGATGAGATTTGCTCACTATGGCCATGGAACCCGCCACCTTGCTCATAATTCAACCAGGATCCGACATAATAACCAGGTGTTTGTGACAGTCCTATGTGATTCAGAATGTTCATAGCCCTAAAAGGATGTTCACTCTTGACGTCCGCCGTCGATCTGTGATTTGTGGTTGGCAAACAGAGTTTCACAGCAGCGCATCTGACAAGGACCTGTTGAGGCGAACTGGCGCGTGCTGGCGCGATCTGGAATCTTAGTATTGTAAGGGGTAGGTCTCAGTTCAATCTGCGGCACCGAATGAATTTTCGGCAAACAGATGGTGGATACGGGCACAGCAGTTGGGAGGTATTGACACCAAACCAATTCGTGTTGAGAGGGGAGTTGTTGAGTTGTTTTGGAGGTTGCTACTAATCGGTCAAATACTGCCACGTGGGAATGTAAAAAACACATGCATACGCGGTTTTGTGGCTTTCAACTTTGCTAAGTACCTATCAATAACCGTTTTAAAACCCTGTATGTATGTTTTCCCACACAGTCAGCCCTTTTCATTCAAGGGGCGGTATGGAGCATACAACACAAAGCAAATGTAGTAACGGCACTCTTAAGTCATGGAGCTTTACGCCTAGCAGCTCAGGGATCCGGAATGGGACGAGATGAAACAAACATCATCACGGTCTACAATATTCGGCACAAATATACGCCTTCGACCCGATGGGCCCGCAAAGTATAACGGATATGTAAGTCGAATCAATCCTTTTCGTGCTCGGGGTAAGTAAGAAATTCGAAAGTAATCTCCATTTCACGACTTCCGCAGCAATTGCGCCCTGCCGTCGTTGTTTGGGAAGCTCTTTGGTAGAATATGTAGCCTCGGCAAGGCACAAAGCATCACTCTTTGGTTTCGTAATTTGCTGAAATCCAGTTTCGTCGAAATCCATCCATCAAATCATCTCCGTCATTCCAATATATCCGGAGGTCTGGTCAATGTTAGTTGAATATGAATCTTACAAAAGCAACTTGTAGAAATGCTATGCTGCAAACTGTCCAACACATACTCTGTGATAGGTGTCACAATTGACAACTATAACCGCAAAAGACCTTGGTGACATCTTCGCTCATACAGAACGTTAACTCCATACATGATCATGTGCACGGGAAAGTTGGTCAGTAAGTACTTACAATATTCTTACGAGAGGGTTCATTGGGCGGACTAACAGGAGGCTAGTAAGTAAGTAGGGGTGGATAGACGTCGATCAGAAGCCACGATCTGACAGCACCAGAGGGAGGCAAGAAAACACACGGACTAGGAATAAGCGGATGTGGAGTTCCATATTTCCAAATCCCCAACCCATTGGTCTTTAAGGATGCGACAACACATTGCTACAATATGCGGCGCTCACATAATGTTTGTAACCTTGTACAGGACTTCAGCGCCAGTCATTGAGCCAAAAAAGGTAGCAACGCATCAATTACAACATGCCGAGAGCGCTTGTGTTATCAAACCGGAGTAAACAAGGGGACTCGTAGTCGAGTCATTCGGCGAAACAGGAGACCAATAGCGAGGGCGAGATGCACCTTGGAGGTATGTATCCTGTACAATTGTCTATGGATCCTAGTTCAGCGGAGGTCAGAGTTGCCACTTCTCGCGTCGGGTGTTTTTCTCAATGGACTTGCGGAGCAATAAAACAACCGGCGGCAATACACGGATGATACTCCAATAGAGAAGTTGCGGGTATCGCACACATGTTACATGTTGTTAGAGTACCAGGTTTTGGGACATCGATGAGAGAGAAAGCTCACGAACCGCAATGTACGCGGAAACAGTGCTGTTGACAGAGCACTCATCAAATGCTGAGAACCAAGACAGTAAGCTTCGCATCCAGGACCAGAGGAGTTCGGCACTAGCCATTTTATCCTTAATGAACATCGGTGCGCGAATTTCGCAATCTGGGATGACGTTAGGCCAACAGCAAAATTCTGCATTGCTGTATGGGAGCCATATTTGAGATTGATAATCAATTGAAGACCGCTGTATACGAGCGAGAATTGAAACGTTGAAACGTTGAACAGGTGAGCAAGCAGAGAAAACCAACAAGAAAATCCCGAGAGACTCAGTTCGAAGGTCCCGTAAGGACCGAAGAATCAACAGTCGAAGATCGAGGGAAGGATCGCGGGCAGATTTCGTGTATTCTGTGGCCTCGGCCATCCATTTGACCAATTCATTGAGCGATTTAGCTGACTGGATGATAAGGCAGGGTAAATGGAAGAAAGCTGAATTATGTACATACTCGGTCGCTACTTATGTTGGCAATCAATAGTCATATGTCGCTTAGACTCGCTTGCTATAAGTCCGCCTGAGCTCATTGGAAGCTCGCTCTGCGTCGGAAATTTTTCAGCAGTATGATTGACTACCAGGAAGATGAGGGGTTTGCCTGTTATGGAGACATACTTTTTGTTGTTGATGCAGGAAGCTTGGACAAACAAAGCATATCTCCAATTTGAGCGAACAAGCGCCCAAGAGTCGTGATCGATATAATCCAGTTGAAAGACTCGTGGAGTCCACCCTCTTCTACCACTCTTTCCTCTATTTGTGGATTAGGATGAGCGCCTCTCGACTTGATAGACACACTGCTCCAGTACGAACTTTCGGTGTACAAGATACAGTGGAGGACGGCCAAGATTTAGCGCACGACTCTTCACACCCTACTCTATTACGCAAAGTCTTGAGTCGATTGTCGTTCAGGAGCGAGCATCGACCAAGTATTTCTTCCCGCAGAAATGAAAATCTAATGCAAGACGGACCTGGAAGAACCCAATCGTTCTCGTCTGAACGAGCGCCAATACCGACAGTGCGCCAGTCGTCTGCTGAAGTCTATGCAACTCCCCTACCGATTCTTTCAATGATTGTGCTATCTATCGTGAGTTGTCTGTTTCAGTCATTCATTGCATTCGTTTTGCTGGAATCCTCAATCCCCTTGTCGTAGACCATGCTAGGCGAGTTCTTGTGCGCTAACGTATCGACACCCTTTCTACTCTTCATGGTCAAAGGTGTGAACTCATAGGTGCTGTTTGGAGAGTAATGACTGATCATGGTACAGGATTTGATGAAAGTGCAGATGAATCCACTGTCGCTTTTTGGACTGGAGTATTAGGTGAATACAATGTCTGACAAAGGTCTGACCTTTGCTCATACCTTACAGTATCAACATTCTTCCTGACACAATTTGTGACGTCTTTGCTATGGGTAAACTTTCATACTTTCTTTGCTTGAACCTTCTTCTGACTTGTTGTGGAAACAAGGCTACCGTCGCAGAGAAACATGGTCGACGGTCTGTCCTGGTAATATCCCTATTAGGAAGCACTATAACTTGTTTTATCTTTGGAACTGCGACGACTTTACAACAAGCCATCTGTATTCGTCTTCTGCAAGGGATATTTGGAGGCGCTGTTGGTGTTGCTCGTGGTTGCGTAGCTTTCATCACAGACCCAAGTAACGAGGGGAGAGCATATGCTATCTTAGGGTGAGCTGGAAATTTCCAAGTTATACCTGCCCATTAAGCATGCAATTCCAAGATTCTGCTGGGGAATGGGTGGTGTTGCCGGAGCGATCATTGGGGGGTCTTGTGAGTTGAGGACTTCCTATTTTGTTACCTAAATTCACCTTGGTTCCAGTCGAAAGGCCTGCTGACAAGTGGCCCGGAGTGTTTGGAAAATTTCAATTCTTCGTGACATATCCTTATCTTTTGCCTTGTGCTCTGGCTGCGTTAGTTACGTTTATCGGTAAGCTCTTACTCTCTGAACAACCTTCGATACCTAATGCAGATCAGGTTCTATCCTATCTTGCTTCCTCGGTCGCGACGGCGGACCCCGAGAAGGAGCGATCTATCTGGGTCCTGAAAAGATCGACACACATCCTACGATACCCGAGGAGGAGTCTGTTCCACCAAGCCCTGTCTTCGACACTCACGAGGGACGAAGCTTTGTCGGCTCACTAAAGAAAAAAGTCTCGCAGAAGCTTTCTGATTACTTCTCACAACGTGTACAGGATGCCCATCGGACATCTTTGAGCTCGCCTAGTCCAGCCTCCGCGGTACCACTCTCGACTTCTGGAACAAGACTGGATAGAACGAGAACTTTCTCTCGAACGAGCCGTGTCAATGGGTCTGCTTACGGGTACACGGGGAGCTATCGCAATAGATTGGAAAGTAATGCTACCTTTGGTGTTAGGAAGGGTAGTACGACAAGCACCTTTCGACGGCGGCGAGACAGCAATATGGATAGTGTTCGGGACGCCACCGAGTCTGCAGATTTGAATTTCGCTCAAAGGCTGCTAATGGCAAACGAGAATGCTGTCACAAACATAGCCGATTTATGGGTTGCCGCGGCCATGAATGTTGACAATGAGGATCCTTTTATGAGTGATTCGGACGGTGAAGAAGATTCTGAACAGGCCTCCGAAGAAGACAACGTCGAAGACACAATTGGGGGCGAGTCGGGCACCAGTCGCAGTTTACCAATTTCCAACATACCAAATCCACGTCGTGGCTCCCACAGGCTATCAAGTGTGGCATCTGTTACGCCACGGGAATCTTCCAGCAACCCACGTCGACCCTCCCGCCCATCCAATTCCTTTTCTCAGCATGGCACACCCACGTCACGTCGTTTCTCAACAGCTACACCAACCATATTTGCTCACTCCGGTGTGAAGACGCCGTCTGCTGTCTTGGATGCCCAACAACTGATGGCCAGGAGTGATGGGGAGGTAGATGTCCTCGAGTCAATCTCAGAATCTCAACGCATGGTCGGGGATGTCGAGTCCCTCGTCGAAAAACAGCCATCTTTGGCCTCACAACTGCCAATCATGATCATTATCCAGTATGGAATGTTGGCGCTACACACCACGAGTCACGATCAAGTCTTCATGTCGTACCTTGTTTCGTGAGTATGATTACTCGCTTTGTGTCGGAAACCTTCAAGCCATTGATTGACTGTTTGTAAGGGACTACGAATCTGGAGGCTTGAATCTCAATGCTGGGAATTTTGCACAATTGAGTCAGTCATTAGTTCCCTTATCTCTTCACATTCACCGTGCTTACCTGTTCTAAAAGTCGCGTTGATGTGTCTTGCCCAAATTGCATATCAATTCTATCTTTATCCGTAATTTCTGTTCCAATTTACGGGTAACACTTTGTACTAACTCACATTGGTTACAGTAATATTGGGTATGTTGCCGTCCATTCGAGATCAGATGTCCGTTTGACAGTAGCCTTCAAGACCGCCAAGAGGCCGGTTCTCGCATCTAGCCATGTATCGAATCGGATCTCTCCTATTCATTCCCGCATATCTAAGCGTTATCCTCTATCGTACATTCGCCAGCGCAGACGATGGCGGAAATTTCCTTGTCATGACAGGTAAGTTCCCTCGGCTGCGCATGTCTACTCCCACTAACATGTATCAATCTTTAGCGCTCGCCATCAGCACGTTAGTTTATTCCGTATCTCTGCGGTGTTACATTGCGGCTGATTGCGTCTCATAATTATCAGAGCTGTGCGATACTGTGGCATAACTTTTGGGTATACTGCGATATCTATTCTCCTTAATTATAGTAAGTCCACAATACCTCAGATGCGATACAGTCGCTGATATCGAGAATCAGTGACTCCGCCCAGTGCCGTCGGGTACGCAAACGGCATTGCACAGAGCATCGTCAGTCTTGCTCGGTGTGTTGGACCTGTCATTGGTGGATATGTGAGTTTTTGCGAGTCAGTTAGATGCCAAATACTGATTTGACGGATAGCTGTGGTCGTCAAGCATACGAGACAATCCTTCGGGTTATCCCTTTGGATTCGTTGTTTGTGCCACTTTCTGTGTACTATCTGTGCTTCAGAGCTACCTAATCCGCTAATATCATGTTCTTAGAATTATGTAGTACCCCTCATTATTTATTTTCCCTATCTTCGTTCAGTAGACACACATGCGTAGGAATCATCGGACAATACAATAATTTCCCTGGATTATGCGAAAATCTCGCCAGCTGGTGAATGTCGTTGAAATGAGACAAAGGTGGAGGGCTGAAAGCGTCATTCACGGCTTTCACTTTGTTTGCCGCCAAATTTTGGACATCGTGTTCCCCCCAATTGATGCGAACCATCCTCGACCATGGCTCCTGTCATTATCTCAACAAAACGCGCAACGAAGCGCAAGATCCAAGACAAGCCCTCCTCTACGAGGAAGAAAATCAAAATACAACACCGCACCATTGATGAATTGCCATGGAAAAAGGTTGCTCGCCCGCAGGAGGCAGGCATCGCTGGAGACGACGGTATTATTGAGCTTGAGGAGATCGAAGGTGTCGACGTAATATACGAGGAGACTGAGGGTGGAAGAGTGGTCAAATTCGCCGTGTGTCTGGTCTACATCGCATCTTGTGCTCCTGATGTTAACTTCATCTAGGTGCGCGAAGGTGCAGAGGACCCAGAGAAGTCCAATGGATCGATACCGGAACTAGATATTCGCGCCGACGACGAGGCTCACGGAGAACACGACTCATTGGTAAAGGACGTCGTAGAAGCTTTTGACTGTAGGTGGTATTTCCTTCCCCAGTCTTCTGTCGTAAGCCTTTATTTTCGCAGCAGCAGAACTGTTACCGGATTGGCACAAGTTCTCGTTGCATCCACGACTGTTGAAATCGCTCTATTCGAAGGGGTTTAAGTCGCCTACACCCATACAAGCTGCGTCTTTACCAGTCGCTCTTGCCGATAGAGATGTAGTTGGTATTGCACAAACCGTATGTTCCATTCCGTTTGACTATCAGAATAGTTCTGTTATTCCCGATATCTAGGGCTCCGGAAAAACTCTTGCATATGGGCTGCCCATCCTTCATTATTTGCTATCACAACCGAGACCAAAGCCTGGCTCAAAACGACGACTCCGAGCTCTTATTCTAGCTCCAACACGCGAATTGGCACTACAGGTTTCTTCGCATCTCAACACGTGTTTAAATCATGTTGATATGGAACCTTCTCTGTTCGAAGAGCCAGCTGGTAACGACGCAAAGCCGGCGAAAAATTCCAAAGGAAAAAGCAAGATCAGGGAGGAAACGTCAATATTCGCAACCAAAAAATTGCCTCCACACGTCAGTGTTGCTGCTATTGTCGGTGGAATGTCTGCTCAGAAGCAGCGTCGGATACTTGACCGAGGCATAGATGTTCTGGTTGCAACACCTGGTCGACTTTGGGATATTATGGAAGATGTACGTCAAAGGACTTCACGCTTCTTCACTGTTCTCAACCTTGATTCAGGATGATACTCTGTCAAGGGAGATAAAAACTTTGCGTTTCCTAGTGCTTGATGAGGCGGATCGAATGATTGAGAGTGGACATTTCGCTGAGCTGGAGAACATTCTTCGTTTAACACTTCGTGAAAACAAGTTCGTCAACCTTAGCCCTTGTCTTCCAAAAACGTAATCTTACAAGAAACACAGAGAAGATCAGATTGTGAGTCCAGTG
Source organism: Termitomyces sp. K1Aa (assembly GCA_018221735.1). Taxonomy (NCBI): domain Eukaryota; kingdom Fungi; phylum Basidiomycota; class Agaricomycetes; order Agaricales; family Lyophyllaceae; genus Termitomyces; species Termitomyces sp. K1Aa. The sequence continues at coordinate 20,565 of JABAJX010000044.1, forward strand.
GATGGACAATCCGAAGGCGAGGACGATGAGCATAACTCACGAAAACCAGCCAATGATGGCCTTCAGACGTTCATCTTCTCAGCCACACTCAGTAAGGATCTTCAGAAGAATGTACAGAGGCGATCTCGTTCGAAGAGTACGGGGAAGTGCAAAAAACGCGATGACAAGCCTGCATCGACACTGGGTAAATTCGCTATAATATCTCCTCGCTTTCTCTCATCGACGTCTACCTGGCAGATGATCTTCTACTACGACTAGACTTTCGAGATCCAGATCCTCAGGTCATCGACCTGAGTCCGGCTGGAGGTGTTGTGTCCACACTTCAGGAGAGTAAGATTGAATGTCTTTCTGCCGACAAGGTTAGTTGGTATTTGGTATGAGGAGATCTCAGTTTGATCGGCTCCTCTGCTGCAGGACGTCTATCTGTATTACTTCCTCCTTCGACATCCCGGAAAATCCCTGGTTTTCCTCTCTTCCATTGACGGAATACGACGACTCATGCCGTTAACGGAACTTCTCAATATTAAAGCCTTTCCCTTGCATTCCCAGCTAGAACAACGCCAGAGGCTCAAGAACCTTGATAGGCAAGTTTGTTGGGCATGATTATTAGCTTACATCTCGTATGACCTCTGACCCATATTGATTTTAGATTCACCGATACCCCGAATTCCGTTTTACTTGCAACTGATATCGCCGCCCGTGGTCTCGACATTCCTGCCGTTGACCATGTAATACATTACCAAATACCGCGGACGGCAGATGCCTACGTACACCGGAACGGTCGGACGGCGCGTGCTATGAGAAAGGGATTCAGTTTGTTAATGTGCGCGCCAGATGAGAAGCGAGTCGTAAAAGCTCTGCTAGGAAATTTGAGGCGTAGTAAGTCTGCAGTTCTTTTCCTGGGGTGTTTCTCACATGCATTCTACAATCCAGAAGAGGATGAAATCCAGGAGATCATAGTGGAACTCAGTATGTTGGACAAGCTTAAATATCGCGTACAGCTTGCCCGGAAGATTGAGACGAGCCAACATAAAATAAAAAAAGCGAATCATGACAGAAATTGGTTGAAGGAGACGGCGGCGGCTATGGAGATTGAACTCGACTCAGACTACCTCAGGTACAATCTCTTCTCGCGCTCTCTGGAAGCATATCTGACATCTATTTCAAAGTGGTGACGATGAAGCTAAACCTTCATATCAGAAGCGGAAGGCAAAAGATGCCAAGAATGCCGCACTCAAGGCTGAACTTAAATATCTCCTATCTCAACCGCTCATTGCACACGGCGTATCTACGAAGTATATCACTTCTGGAAGTCGACCTATTGTTGACGATCTCATTGCCGGAGCAAGTGGGTCATGAAATCAGATTATAATCCTCTCATATCTAACCCCCCACGGCAGATCACGAAACGATGCTGGGTCTGAAGAAGCAGGATGCAGAAAGCAGTTTGATTGGTTGGAAACAGAAGAAAAGGTGACCTGTAAAGGAGGGGGGATGGGCCGTCGATATTGGATTATCCACCTTCGTGTTGTTTCCGAGGACTTGAGTGATGCAGAGGTTGGATACACGGTCATCATAATCCAACGTTGCGGGTAGGAACGCCATTTCTATGGGCTATATCTCATGTTGAGGTCCAAGACCAGAGTTGAGCATGAGTTGTATGAATATATTGCTGGAAGCGTCTACTCTGCCTCTTCCGCAGCAGCCTTTTTCTGTTTCGACAGCTCCTTCATTCGACGGACATAGCTGGGAGGTGCGAGTTAGGAACTCCGAGCACACCCGATAATAGGTTAGACGGATATACGCACTCGTCGTATTGGCATCTGTGAAGCAGAAATGGTCAACTCAAAGCACTTTCAGAGTCACAAAATCTTGAACTTACTTCTCATAAGTATGGCGCTCGTGGTCACACTCCCATGGCAAGTAAAAGTTTTGTTTGCGGCATACATTGAGTGGCAGGAGAAGACTGTTTCGCGTTTCCGATTGAATTATGGTGTCGTAAGGAGGTTTTGGAAGGGAATCTAGTTCAACATCAAACGGTCGTTCGAATAAATAAAACGCACGCAGAGCATGAATCTCTCCATCCCAGAGGCACCCGATGTGCCTTCAGATCCGCCTGTGATGCTGTAGTCGACGAAGTCATACTATAACGGGTGGACCTCTAGAGAAGTGGTCGATTAATCAAAAAAGTGCCCCAGAGGAAGAAAGTAGCAGAATTGAAGCGTGTGCAACACCGTAGTAAACAGTGAGGAGACTGTTTGGCAATACTGGGGGTGAACAAATAACCTCGATTAGTCTTGGCAATTTTGCCAATCGCAACTTTTCAGCACGGGCCTTTGGCTCATTCCACTTCCACTAACAGAACATTGGCACAGGTTTTTCCTTTATTATCAGGATACATTGGAGAGCGAACCAAAGGCTCACAAACGATTGGCGTGGCGCTGCTTGATCAATCAGGTTTCCTTGTAATAAAAAATGAAGGCGAACTACAAAGTGAGCTTCTGAAGAAGAGGGCGGTTGAAAAATACTTAAATCTTCCGTAGTTCTCCAATCTTTGTGGAACTGTTTACCAACAGGGAAATATCCTCTTCACACCCGATGGAAACTCCCTTTTAAGCCCAGTCGGCAATCGCGTCTCTGTCTTTGACCTTGTAAAGTAAGTTGTCACTCTACCGCTCGTGGAAAGAGTCTTAAGCCTTTAACAGCAACATGTCTTTCACCTTCGCATTTGAGAACAGGAAAAATATTGCTGCGATTGCTCTCAGTCCGGACTCGAACATTCTTGTAAGCGTGGATCAAGGTACGCGTCCACGGTGAATCTACTGTTTTCTTTGCTTAATTGTTGCAGATGGACGTGCTTTATTAGTCAATTTTAGACGTGGAGTAGTCCTCCATCACTTCAACTTTAAAAAGCCTGTGAAAGACATCAAATTCTCACCTGACGGCAAGTCAGTAGAGTTTTGACAATCTCTCTCTAACAACCTGACTTCAATTGCCGTCAGATACATCGCTGTAACACATGACTCGCACGTACAAGTCTGGAAGACACCCAACCACTTGATCCGCGAGTTCGCGCCCTTCAACTTGCATCGAACTTACACGGGCCACCACGACGAGGTACTGAGTATTCAATGGTCGCCAGACTCCAGGTAGGTTGATTAATATTATCCTTTCACTCTCACTGATATCCTTGGAACCAGATGCTTTCTCACCACCTCCCGCGACATGACTGCCCGACTCTTCACTTTGGACCCTTTGGAAGGCTTCAGACCAAAAACATTTGCTGGACATAAAGACGCGGTCATCGCGGCGTACTTCTCGGTAGACGGATCCAGCGTGGGTTCAGTTTTTCTATGCTAAGCTTTATTTAGTATTGACTTTCCTCAGATTTACACTGTCAGTCGAGACGGAGCAGTATTTACATGGAAAGAAAAGGAGTCTGAGATGGATTCAGATACTGACGAGCCCATACCTTCTACCTCGAGTGAAAATAGTCTCGGCAACCGCATTGCCAACACCCGATGGGGCGTCCATAAGCGGAACTATTTTAACCAACCCAATACGAAAGTTGTCTGCACGACATTTCACTCGGCCTCCAACCTCCTCGTCGTCGGCTTCTCTACAGGAATATTTGGTCTTTGGGAGATGCCTGCCTTCTCTAATATTCACACACTGAGTATATCTCAGGAGAAAATCTCTTCGGTCACAATCAATCCTTCCGGAGAATGGCTTGCCTTCGGTGCCAAGAAGCTGGGCCAGCTTCTTGTCTGGGAATGGCAATCAGAATCCTACGTCCTGAAGCAACAGGGCCACTACTATGACATGAACACACTCTCCTATGCTCCCGACGGCCAAACAGTAGCTACAGGAGGTGATGATGGCAAAGTCAAAGTATGGTCGACACACTCTGGCTTCTGTTTTGTCACCTTCACAGAACACAGCGCCCCTATCTCTGCTGTATCTTTTGCAAAACATGGGAGCGTCCTTTTCTCCGCTTCTCTCGATGGGACGGTCCGTGCCTACGATCTAATACGTTATCGCAATTTTCGGACATTCACCTCCCCATCGCCTGTACAGTTCTCCTGTCTAGCAGTAGACCCCTCTGGTGAGGTGGTCGCTGCTGGTTCAACAGATTCTTTCGAAGTCTTCCTGTGGTCAGTACAGACAGGGAAACTTCTGGATGTTCTCGCGGGCCACGAAGGACCTGTGTGCTCACTCGCTTTTTCTCCATCAGGAGCGAACCAGTTGGCTAGTGGTTCATGGGACAAAACAATTCGTATATGGAATGTCTTTGGTCGATCTCGTGCCGTAGAGCCACTGAGCCTTACATCAGATGTCCTCGCTCTCGCTTTTCGGCCAGACGGAAATGAACTTGCCGTTTCTACTCTCGATGGCCAAATTACGTTCTTTGATATCCAAGAAAGCAAGCAAACAAATGTTATCGATGGGCGGAAAGATATATCTGGGGGACGCAAAGCCGATGACCGCGTATCTGCTGCTAACAGCTCATCAGGAAAGTCCTTTAATAGTCTCGCTTACACTGCCGATGGCGGTTGCCTCATTGCCGGCGGAAACAGTAAATATGTGGTTCTATATGACGTGCGAGAAGGAGAGGGTGTGATGATCAAGAAGTTCCAGGTATCGGAAAATCTCTCACTCGATGGGACGGAAGAATTTCTGGACAGCAGAAAAGTCAATGATGCAGGGATTAACGCCGATCTTATCGACACACGTGGGGACGAAAGCGATCTCGAGGACAGAATGGACTTGAGTTTGCCAGGAGCCAGCCGGGGGGCCGGAGACATGTCAATACGGCGTTACAGACAAGAAGCACGGACTAAATGTGTTAAGTTTTCACCAACAGGTCGCGCATGGGCTGCCGCGTCAACCGAGGGCCTCCTGATTTATTCCTTGGATGATTCAGTCACCTTCGACCCGTTCGATCTTTCGATTGACCTCACGCCAGAGTCTGTCCTGGAGGTCCTTGCAATGCGAGAATACCTCAAAGCTCTGGTCATGGCCTTCCGGCTCAACGAAAAACCTTTGATCCAGCGGGTCTTTGAAGCTATTCCAAGTGGAGATATTAGACTGGTTACTCGTCAGCTGCCTTTCCTCTACGTTCCCCTACTCCTGCGATTTGTTGCAGAACATCTCGAAAGTACACCGCACCTTGAGTTCGACTTGGTCTGGATCAACACTTTGCTGATGTCGCACGGGAGAATTTTGAGGGATAGGTCAGGGGAATATGCGAGTGTTTTCAGGGTGGTACAGAAAGCTCTTTCGGACTCTGAATATTCAATTTCAAAACTGTAAGTCTCCTTCCCTTCATGACATGCATTGTAATGACTTCTGGTTTCCAGCTGCGATGACAACTCATCAGCTTTGACATATTATATTGACCAGTTGAGGAGAGCCCACAATACGGACACAGACATGGCTCACGCCCTGAGTTGACCTTCACGTTGACCATGGGTTATTGCTTCTTACCCACAGCGAGAACAGCAAGTCTTTTATTTACTGATGTCGTGAATAGTGGTATCGCCTACATAGAATGGTTGCTTAAGGAGAGTCGACGACAAGGTACCTTGTGGTCAATTTAGCCCACAACGTTGCAGGCAGATTTTGTATACATTTACCAGAGATGTTGCAACCAAAATTTTCGTAAGGTACACATTTCGGTCAACTGTGGCGGCTCACAATGTCAGCCATAGAGGTACCATCCAAAACGATTGTGGTCTGAAACAATTTTGTCTCTTATAACCGGCCTTGCAAAGGAGAAACTTCCCTTTCTACATCTACCCAACCTTCCCAGGATGCCAGCTAACAGTGTTCCTCTGGATGTCTTCTGGTACATTCTTTCCTATGTCTCTGACGCGACCACCATCTACACCATTCTGCGCATGTTGCCCGCCTCAGATCCTTACTTTGGTCTTGCACTGCGTAGACTTTTCGACCTCCCTATTGTCTTATCCGTCTTTTCTCTAGACGAGTCAAGCCGGATTCTCGGTTTGATTCTCAAAAACCCCGATCCTATACTAATCCAACCCGCTTGCATTCGTCACCTAGTGATTTTGTCCAAGCCCCCTTCCAACCCCGAGGAACCGTCTATTGAGGTCGCGATCGATAGGCTGTCGAAGAGAAAGTTTTATCAGCAGGTTACTCAAGTCATCAGCAACGCGGTCAATATCCAGCGTATTGATTGGTGCGGCAACTACTTTCCGGCTCAGCAGGTCATCGATGTTCTACAACGTCTAAATCATCTCAAATTCTTCTACGTGGACCCTATCCGGGATGTCGTGACCCTTAGTAGTCGCGCATTCTTGCCAGCCACTGACCATTACAGTACCCCCGTGATACAGAAGTGGAGGTGAGTTTTACTGCTCCTGTTATTTATTTTGCAGTCCTATATTCGACATAGATCCGGCAATCTTCTTTCCCTCTTCACCCCTCATGTCACCCACCTTAATCTTGGGAGAGTCTCACGCGCAACTTTGAATGCATTTGAGGAGATGTTTATCGACCATCCACTCGAGTCTATCTCTCTCGATCTCTCGGATTTCGACCGCTTAAGTGGGGCGAATGATTACAGAAACCTCGGATTCCGATCTGTCAAACAAGTCGCTTTCCGCAACATCGACGTACGTTCTTTCCTCTTCGGGCCCTTGCGATTGAATCTCGTCAATCTGGAGTCTCTTGTTTCTCTCAGCATATCATTATTGTTTTCTGATGGTAAGTACACAAGTATTTGTCATCCTTTGCTTCTGGATATCAATCTAACGCACTTCTACAAGATTTGACTTGGTCCGAGCATAATTATCTGGCTCGTTTTTTTCCACCAGGCCAGGGTTTCCGGTTTTTTGAGCACTTGGAAATACAGAGTCATCCAAAGAAGAGTTTACTTGGTCACAGTTGGCGACACGTATTTGAGTCTGAACAGAACGAGTCGGATGGCCTTATTCCGAACGTTTTTTTCGAAGATTTTGTTCCACATTTCTTGGGCTCTGCCAGATATGGCTACCTTCAAAATCTTGTCAGCCTCTGGGTCGATCAAAACATTCTCTTATTCCCTTCAGAACACACCTTCACTGGTTGGTCCACTGTCACCGATCTTTGGACACCCAACGGGAATGTGTGGCTTAATCGGAGAAAGGCGGAGTGGGTGTCCATCCTCAGAGATGTATTTGCCCGATTAGAAAGTCTTAGAGTTGGCTTCGGTGCTATGACCGCCAATGAGGTCGGGCTCGTACTAGGATGTTGTTCGCCCAACATAATCACCCAATTCGGTTTTCAGTACAGATGGAAATACTTAGATTTTGACACGGAGGTACGCCTACACTCCAGCCTTTTTTTACGCATGACGCAGGTCGAGCTCACACACAATTCAGTCCCTTCCTGATGTTTTGTTAAAGCATTCCCTCTCGTATCCCAAACTAAAGGATCTTCACCTCCTAACACATCGACCAGGCACACGGAAGTTCGAAAGTGAACGTACCATCGATGACGTCAGAGCTATTTTTGCCTCTACCCCTCAGCTTTGTCGTGTTGGCATCGGTGAGGGTATGATATGGGAGCGTAGAGTCCTCTCTTCAAATCAAGGATTTGAAATCGTCCGTCTCGAGGGAAAGTTTGAAGAAGACACTCCCTTCCTTTGTCCTGAGTCAGAATCCTTCCTCCCAAACTTTTTCCGTGCCGGCACACCCCTGGTCTCTTTTATCTGTATAACGGAGGAAGATCCCCCTTCCATTGATCAGCGAGCGTGGAATCTCGACCAGCGTTTGGGCGCGAATCTCGATCAGCGTTCGGGCGGGACCCTTGACCAGCGTTCGGGCGATGCACTTGCGCGTGAAGTGCGGGACTTGAAGGAGCTTTCTCACCGTTTATGGCTCAATGACCTTTAAAGCTAGCAATAAATTGGGCAACCATATATCTCTACCTTCTCAGACTCCCTCTGTTTCTTTTCTTCTCTACGGATACACACGGATGATTATACTTCGTTTGACTTATCTCCATCATTCTCAGTCTACATCTATCCGTCTGTTAGGACGGTTGGTTGTTTGTTGGTTGTGATTGTGGTTTAGCACGGTTACTACGTTACGATTTTGCTGGCTTAGCGCTCTCACTGTACCTACCGAGACAATAAGGCTCAAAAAAAGATTATGCACTTTCTCCTATGTTTTTTTTCGTCTCTCTCGAATGAGTGTCTGCTAGTGGAAGTCATCCCACATCGCACATCAAGACAAGAAACTATCTGCTCCTGCAGGAAAATCTTGTAAGTAGTGATAGGAGTTCGAGTGGGAGTCGGATATCTAGGAGTAAAACAATGGTGTCGAAAACTTGAATCGCTAGACTGCGACATTAAAGGGCGTCGGGGGGACATTGAACGTCGTTGAACTCTGCATCCTTGCTGCATCCTCGCCTACGACTGCAAAAGGAGTTTGCAAAGAAATGAGTGGATTTGAACCTGTCTTGGTGCCTCCCCGAGATCAATCAGGAGAAAAGCAGAGCTATGCAGAAGACGCCAGATGTTCTTTCTTTCTCTGACTCGACCTGAAGGATGGAGGATGGTGTATGCCTCAAACCTGGCTATATTCGATCTAGTCAGTTCCGCTCATGGGAAGCACTGGACGCCTGAGCTTGCCAAAAGGGCGTCTCCGAGAGATCCCACTGGGTGCGATGTGGTGGTAACTCCGAGTCCTGCTTGTGTTAAGTCCCTACACAACATGTCCTACATTACCAGTGGATGGGAACTTGCGAAGTGGATCCTTCAAGTTCAGTATACTATGACCCTTGTGGAACCTCAGACTGTCCGGCTTTTGCAAATGGGAGGGAAATTCTCGAATCCGTGTGTCCCCCCTAGTAAGTTATTCGTCATAACACCCGCCTTCTAACCTCGCTATTCTACCACTTACTAACCTCAGTGTTTCCAGCGGAGTAGAGGACGGTGACCGACCCCCATGAGCCCGAGCTTCGCGAACTCAGCACACTGGCGTTCCAGGTAGAACTGCGCGAAGCGGGACTCGTGAGAGTCAGCTTAAGTTACGAGTTCAACACGACGTAAGTTTTTCGACAGTCCCACAGGAGTGATCGTTGAACCCCCCTAAGAGTAAATGACGAAGCGTTGGGTCATAAGGAAGGTCGTCCCCGCCCTATGAGGTACAGTAAAGACCCATCGAAACGACTGCATCCAGCCATTCATTCGTTGTCCGAAATACAGGACATCAAGCGGATACTGCCTCGACGCAAATGGTGAGCATCCTATCTATCAACCTTCTATCTCCCTCCCCTCGGTTGCCTATTCTCTCGGGATTTGGACTTCTCGTGCGGCGGATGCAAGCGTTTTTCGGTATTTTACTCGCCAATGCCTTCCTGTTCCCCTCTAGGGTCCATAAACCCGAACGCCACGCACATTCCAATCCGTCGTGGCCCGTGTCTTGTCCATGGGTCACGACGGTCGGGGGGACGCAGGTTATGTCCGGGGAGCCTGGAAGCTGTTCCTGCCTCGAAAGTGGTCTGGAAACAAGAGATCATCCCTGGATTCTTCGAGTCCGGAGGAGGCGAGTTTAGCGATCGCTTTGCAGGCATACATTGCCGGGATGAGAAAGACCGACTCAGCTCAGCCGAACGTGTTCAATAAAGAGGGGGTGGGTACGTCTCCGATTTCTAGAAGAAAACCTCATCGTTCTCAAGTGAGGTGTCTAGGGTGCATATTCGGACTTGAGTCCAAATGCGTACGAGAAGTTGGATTCTCGTTCATTTGAGTCTAGGCCTGCTGAGTGTCGTGGATAGTAATTCGTTTCTGAGTGTTGATGATGGTTCGAACAGTACGTCAGGTTCTTCGCTCACTGTTGCTTCCATTATTGCTCTTATCAACGATGCCCGGCTTGCTGCGGGCAGGAAGCCCGCCGGTTTCACTAACCCAGCGGTGTGCACCCCATCTATCTGCTTTTGGAAATAGTTTGTGACGATTAAAATTCGAGATTAAGTATAGACAAATAGATCTACTTGCCTTCTTTTGCGAGGGCCTTCAGCGACATTAAAATTGTAGCCAGGCGTGTAGAGGATGTAAACCACATTCTGATTCCGTGAGGCGCTATTCTCGTTTTGATAGTGCAAGGTGAACGTGGTGGAGGATTTAGAGCATGAATTTTCAATCTTTGGTGCCACAAAACTTTAACGACATAGTTGCTTTTGCCTTGATCTGCTTGATATGCTGGGAGTACGTGTGCTTACTTGAATGAGGGCGATACGTCTTTGTATTGTATTGTAGTACACATTACAATTCGGGCATCTTACGCACGACCTTGCCCTCATTTTTAGCATGTACCGCTAGCCGTTTCAGAATTTCAGAATTCGACCAGCGTTCTGGAGGTGTCCGCTTGCCCGTAGCCCAGTAGTAGATATCCCAGTCTGCCTCGTCGAGTAACTACACATACGTTCACATCAGTCAGCCGTCGCGCCAAACCCCAGAAGTGGCCGTAAGACTTACCCTGTCGTACTCACGCATCTCCACTTCACTCATCAAGCTCAAATTATCCTTCGCAAAGGTACTCAACAGAAGATCGCTCTCTAATGTTCCCCGCTTGCGTGACTGGTACACGAGTCGGGCGCGGAGGGTATCGACGGATTCGTTCGGCCTGGGTAATGGAGTCGGGGTTACGTCTTCCATGGTGGTTTGTGCAAGGTGCTCAGGGCTATTAGGGAGAACCCATGGGTCGCCGCGGCGGCGGGATGTGACAGAGAAAAGACGCCTAGCGACAAGGAGACGGTGAGCAGGGGCGAACGTGCATTGACCGAACTTTTGCAACATGGCGGTGATAGGGAAAAGTGGTGGCAGTATCCAACCAAACAGGAACAACGCGTGCTCTTTTTGACATAGTACCCGGTCAAGCAAAGGTCAAGTTCACTTTAATTTACCAATAATTTAATTGACAATCTTTCACTTTGACTTTTTCTCCTTGAACCTACCTTCTCAGATCTCAGGTCTTGTGTCGATGCTTCGGATTCTATGCACATTGGCTAATATAACGCGCTGGCAGAATTTCGCAAGTTTCCACAAGGTTTCCACATTCAATCATCAATGACAGTTTAAATTTGCAATTCCTTAGTTAGCTTGAGTATCAACAACGTTTTGCTAATCCAGATGTCGAATCATTCTATACTAAATTCTATCTTGCAGTGGGTTGGTAATTCGCAACCGTGGAGTGCCCGCTGTGGTGTTCTTTGAGGGGAGGGGGGACGGCAGTCCCGCGGGGCTGGTGGCGCGAGAGGGGAAGCTCAGCAGCGCCTGGGACGGGGTTAGCAAGACCGCGCGAGGCGACGTGGGCTAGGATATATTCGTCTGATTGCGATAGATCGCTTAGTAGAGCCGTATGTAATGAATTAAAAACGCACAGTGGGGAAGATCACCTCGCTCGGCTTTCTTCTTCTGCATGCGATGGAGGTTCCAATAAAAGCCGCCGAGACTGGCCGCAACGACCGAGCCTCCGAACACAATTGTCTATATACATACCAAGCGATATGTTAAACATTCTCCCGAGCAATATATCAATAAACTCACCTGACCAACGGACAAGGAGGGCACGCGAGAGGCTGCTGCTCTAGGAATGTTTGCCATGGCACCAAGTGACTTGTAGATGACGGTCTGTAGAGAAGACTTGTGCGTGCGAGGGTTCTTGTTGCAAAACTAAGCTCGTTCTCACGAGATTACTTAGAGCTCTTCAGAAAACATAATTTATATAGACGCTGGGAAATGTCTCAGAGCTTCACGCTAGTTACACGGTCACGGATGGAAAAGCGATGACGCATGAGTGACCTGAGACACTCCATGGGATCTGAGAACCGCGACATGTCACGTCATGTGGTGCATATGTGACGCCTTTGACGCAGAAGAGTTGGTGAAGAGCCCAATCATACTAATCGCGTTTGGTTGGATCAGTTGATACAGGGGCATTCTGCAATAAAGCTGCTGAGAAAGAGGAAGAATAAGAACGTGTTCATTTATGAGTAAAGACATACAAGCTCGGTACTCATCCAAATTCTGTTTCCTCTTTTCCGCAACATTGCGCTTGGCAATGTAAAATGTAACTCCAGCAACCAGCAGCACACCAGAAAACCCCACGCCCTACATATCCCAAAGAACACACTCAAATCAACAAAACGTTCGAATAAGCATCTACTCACCATGCGTTTCGGAGTATCTAACTTGACATTCCAAGCCATCCACCAGGAAGTTCTTTTGATTTCTCGTTGTGATTGTTGCAACAAGGGTCAATTACGATATCGACCGTGCGATGAATATTGACTAGGACTGGCGGTCCGAGCCTGCAGAACAAATGAAGTAATTATGTAAGTCATAGCTCATCTCCGCTTTTCTCCGCTTGTAATATCAAGTCAGCGACTTCGGGCTCAGAAAGTAGCGGAGCAGGGCCCATCCCACCTTCCATAACCATGAGCCGCCACGGGTTCTTATTGTACTAGGCGATTTGATACAATTACCGCGGGATAGGGATATCTGTATGCAATATTTACGTTCCTTTACAAATCCGTGTCGAGCGGGAAACGCGAGGACAGACAGCCTCACACTGCCCAGTCCAAGAAACTAATGTACTGATCCCAAAATGAGCAACAGAAGAAGCCTCCCTTCTGTATGCCCTCCGGTTTGCTCAAGATGCATCTGTCGCTGACCGGAAAGAAAGCGTCGCCGACTGACAAGTTCTGCTTTTGTCAACCATTTTTCCCAAGTAGAAAAATTGCCGATCAAGGAGCATTTCTTTTAAACATGGCATGCGCACAATGACCCACTTGAGATGCAAGTGACAAAGGTAACTGTGGTACCTAGAGTTCATATGATGGCAGAACTTCGAGACAAGGAAAAGTCCAAGACACTTCAGAAGGCGAGCTCTTAAACAGGTTTGTGTGGAAACTCCGGTAGAAAGATCACGTATCCATGTTGGTCCACCAACCAGGAACCGGCTCTCTCGTCCGCGTGGATTTCCATTCCTAAGGGTCCCAAAGGATCATTGCGAAAATTCCCTGGACATAATTTGGGTGGAAATCCTTTCCTCGCCCTGCCGTTCACACAAGACACTATCGATGGGGGATCAGCTGGTTCATTTAAGCAGACAATGTCTGCGCTGAATGTCAACTGTGGAGATGGGGAACATCGATAAGTGTGGCGATGTAGCGATAAAGTACCAATCACCAAGGAGCGTGTACATGTTAAGCAAGAGTCGGAACGGAAATTCTCAGGAGTGGTGGGAAATTGTTACCCGTCTCGCGACCTTGTTGTCTCGGTAACCGTTGCGTTGGGTACCCATTTCTAAATCAGACATGTAGATAAGCGCAGTTCCAAGCAGGCTACATGAGTCGTGGATTGTGACGACAATGAAGATACGGTGATGTTTGGAAGAGGGAACGGGGGTCATTCAAAGAGCGGATATTGGGCCTTTGGGCCTTCAAGCTTCAGGCCTCAGGCGGCTCAGGCCTCGTGTCATAAGAAGGAATGGTGCCCGCAACCCAACGATCCGATAATCTTGCTGGGCAGAGATCTCGGCAAAGGTGGTTATGTCATTAGATTATTTGAAATAGATTGCATTTGTTGTATGTAGGTGATTTTTAGCTTTTCAGATTGTTTACGGGATGCGCCGTTGAGTGTCATGCGCTATATAATCCCTTCCGGCTCTACTTTTGCTCCAAACCCCACCTCCTCTATCGCCCCCTCTTTCCGCACCCATCACCGAATACCCTACATGCCCGGTGCTGTCATAGAAAACTCAACGCGTATCTGGGAGGCTAATGTCCACTGGGTGGTCTACAGTCAATGTTGTATGTGGGATCCACGAAGCAGAGGCGTAAACATATGGGAGTGCATTAGAGATCGTAAGTTTCTCTTCATTGTTTCTACCCCCCGACATCCTCTCATCTACTTCCAGACGAGTCCAAGCCTGGGACTGAGGTTTGTGTAGGCACATCCGTCGTCACCGTCATCTGATTATATCTTCCAGCCACCTAACGACACTTACTGGCGATACATTGCGCGCAGATAGCAGATCTTCTCTTCGCACGACGGGTAACGTAACGCCCTGGTCAATCTCACGACCGTCATATCCCACCACATCATCATACACGCATCCATTATTTATGCGCCCTCAGCTTCTGTCACGCATCGTATCCCTATTCGTCTTCACCTTGGTACGCTACGCCTCGTCTCATGACGTTGACCAGGGAACTGCAGAGTCGACGACATCCACTTTATACTGCGCATCGAGAGGCTGGATTCCCCTAAAACTCTGCCGATGTGCACCGCTGGTTGGTCCACGGCCTATCGGACTAGGCTAAGCTTGTCTTCCAGTCCTGCCTTCTATGTCTATGCATTTCCACTCGCACATTCCGTATGAGGTCACACATCATGCATCATGCATTGCATCATCATATAATTAATTGGGTTCCTTTTCTTCTCTTTGTTTAGTCTTTTTGTCTACATCGCTACTCCACCTATCCTATTATTTCCTTGATACCTGTAGAATGCTCTATTCAGCCTAGTCATACGCATATAATCATCATGTCTGCATACACACATCTAGCAATTCATCTGCTCCTCTAACTTATGTAGTAGAACCAGGCCTTGAGGACGACAAAGGACGAGATGACGTCATTATACTTCACACATGGATCTGATGGCCAATCTCCTGGTGTCGTTTTGAAAATACAGAAGAACACAGCAACTTTGAGTACCCTAAACCCTGGATAGAATCGAACACAATATCAAAAAAGAGCACTAGTATCACTATACTGTTATAAAAGCCGCGTCACACCAAAAATGACAGTGTGACCACAGCCAGCACCATGAATTGACCATGAACCACAAATGAATTCAAGTCATTTGATCAATATTCGAAAGTCGAGTGACCCGGCGGGTGAATGATGGATGATAACCTGGGAAGGTGAGCGTTGGGTGAGCGTCGGGTCACAACTGCAAGTTGATCGGCCAGTCAAGGTCTTAGGTATGCAGTCATAATGTAGACAACGATGTGTGATGTCCCTTTGGACTCTGATCATAGGCGTACTACATTCCGCTGATTTCGTAGATACTCCAAAAGGTGCCTATTAGTCCATATACAACTTGTAACCCGATTTCGAAATCTGACCCCAGCGATGCCGGCAGCTTCATATAACGTGTTGCACGGAGCGTGAGTACTGGTGAGTAATACTTACTAGATCAGCACAAGTATAGTAATTTAGGGACACTTGGACCACGCCCCCTGTGTGTAAAGAGAGTGATTCTTTACTATAAATTTGAGGTGAGGAAATGGGTGAGAACGCGACGGGACAGGGGAAGAGAAGTTGAGAAGCAGCGACTATCTGGTTCTGAGCCCTGATGAAGCTAGTGTCGATTACTTGACTGTTTTTCAATCAGTCTACTTCGCCAGACTTGGTATATGTTTCGCATTTTCGCCGCATCTGATAGTCGTGTGTCATGCAACATCAATTAGTATGATGATCGACCCACTGCCAGTGATCATGACCTGAGGCTGCCAGTGTGCAGAGCTGATTGATCCAGTTCTGCCGTATTGACACGGTCGGCGTCCTTTGATTTCGGGTAGAAAATGTTGTACGTTCTCTACACGTACTAATAATGATCATTCTACACTCAAGTATGCGATGGTTTCGATTTGAATGTAACGCCACAGAGACTATAGTCAAATTCAGCCTGAGGTCCATGTGTAGCAGACAAAAGTCTGGAGAAGGACGATAAGGGCACCGGGAAATCTGTCGGAGAAAACGTGCTCGCACGGCCGTCTAGCTTTCGACTTCATTAGGACAGGATGAAGGGAAGGTATAGGCACACGTGCGACCGAAATTAGATATGGATAGGCAAGCTTGAAGTCACCTCATCAAGAAGTTCCTTTTCTAATGAGAATGAGAAGCAGGTCTTTAACATGAACTTAGCTCAGATTTGCCCCGGGTTGATAGGGAATGCCTTCAGCCAAAATCATGGAATTTCTATGCTCAGATGACTCACGGTGGCGGAGTGTATGCAGACTACCTTGCCCTTCCACGAAACTTGAGAAGATCGGACATCACTTGGCTTCGTTTGGAAGAAGTCTAGACAAATTATCGAGGCTATATTCAACGTAATATTCGATGGTACAACGTTAGCGTCGCGGCGTTGGAAGGACCGCCGGTTGCGTAACTCCCGCCGCTGACGAGACTGTCAGTAAATGAATTGTGTGGTGTTGTGGACATGGCTTGGGAAGGCGATGCTGCTGCCGGCCGGCAAGAGCTCTACAGATCTAGAGCATTGGCATCAATGGGCGCGTATGTTTATGTGACTGGTTTCAAGCTTTAGCACCCCAGAAATGTTCTCTTCTGGTGCCTCATCCATCTGTGCATCTGTCGGGATGAACGGGTCAAAAGGTCATCATCGAGTTCTCGAAGTCACCCCATTACTTTGCGTTTGTTCAACCTGAGTCAGCTGGGCAAAATCCAAATCGCCGGGGAGAGAATAATGGGTCACCTGGTTCCTCGGCTAGCGATTTGTTAGATGATATCAGAACTCGGGTTTGCAACTTCGCTGCACGGTTGTCCATTTCCCGTATACCCACAGGATAACGCATTGTATTGGTGTCGTAAACATGATGAAGCCCGCCTATCACGATCCGTGGAAATAGTCGAATCTTCCAGCATAGTTCTCAAGTATTGTAGAACCACGATGATCAGTTGTTCCTCGTGCCGTTGATCACTCGATGCTCTCGGAAAAAAGACAACCGTGTTCCTGGGATATCGTCTCCGGGCTAAGGATGCAAGGTGACGCATGGTCACGAACTTGACAAGCATAGCCATACACACGTTGTCAATACCAATGGAAGTCCGCAACAGTAACCAGCCCTCGTGGAGATGTAGGGCTAACATAAGAATGCCGATTTTTCGAACATCGGCACTCCAGGTTTCCCATAAGGTTGAGTTGGTATCACAGCTCAGTCCCGGAGAAGGCTAGACATATATAGCGCGTTGGAGCATAGACCTAAGGTCGGCTTGAAACCATGATCTTCTAGGACTTCTTCATCTGGCACGAGACAGCGGAAATGAGTTGAGAAGTCCAACTGATCGTAGAGAAATCCATTCATTCGGTCTTGTGAACGAATTAAGTGGGAAAACCCATCGATGAAATAGGCATGCAGAGCGTCTTTTCCGAAAATAAGAATTCGGGAAACTTGAAGAATGCTTTTTCGCCTCTTTTCCCGATGAAACAGATTCCGACACAAGTAGTGCGTCAACATGGTTTCCATACTGCCTAATAGTGGTCAAGTCGAGGAGATAACGGATGCGCATGCTTTCTGAAGGGAGCATGTCAAAGTTAAAATTTCATAGACCAGCCACGAATCAAATAGACAAGCCGAATAAAGAGGAAAAGCTTATGCTAGAAACACAGTACACACTTCCTCGGTCACACTGAGTACCGAGCTCGGCGCTCGCGCAGTAAAGCGATGACCGGTTGACGTCGAAATCCAAGGGCCATAGGTAAACCTTACACATTTCGTTTACATATCGTATGTAGTTACTGTATTGAGCTAAATTGACAGTAAGTACCCGACCAAATTTTCAGCATGAGTCCATGCCTTGTGGATCCATACGTCGGTTGGCGTTGAACGTTGAACGGAGAGACAAGGACATAATCCGCATGTTGAGTTTCTCGAAAGCACCATGAAAACATATAAGCGGGTGAGAGAAGGTTTGCTCGCAATATCGTGACGTAGTATTGGTCCACCGACATCCGCAGAATGGGAAACTTTGATAAGCCAGACGCTTAGCCGTATGAAGATTAGGGCGTAAGGTGCGGAGGACCAAGGTTGCAAGCACCATTGTGTGGTGGTGCGAAGAAACGTCAAATACATGTACGTGATACTTAGTAGTACTGTAACCAAATCGAGACCTGTTTGAACTGCCACATCATCTATGCCTCGCCGTTAACGCAAGTTACACGCACCAACGCCTCCGACGGATGCTGGTCTTCGTCATCCTAATACCCATCTCTTTGCTCCTCGTCGTGTTATGGTCTGGCGTACCTCCAAGTTTTGAAGATATACGCGAATTTGAACGGAACCTGCCCCAACACCATATAGCCCAGGCGCTTGAGGAGGGTAGGAAGTACATTCGTTTTCCAGATCATGTGTGGGGGCATGGATTCAATAACGTTCTTCAAGAAGCGTGCGTCTTTTGAAATTGAACATATGTAGTACTCCGGATTGATATTCACGTGGAATTCATGCGCCAGGCTACTTATGCACTACGTGGCAGAGAAATCAGACCGTTCTTTTGTCTTTGAAGACTATGTCTGGTCACGTTTACCTTTCCGATACACGCTCTATGACTTGACATTGCGTCCTGTAAGACTACCGATGAATGCCTTTATATCCGGACCCACCGCAGGAAGACCTGTATCATATAACACCGCTGTCAACGCCGAATTCTGGGATATTGTCTGTCCGCCGCCTATGCGCCGCGTTATGAGCTCGAAAGACTCGCCAAGTAATGCAGAGGGCAAAGTGATTGTTGACTGGTGGGTCGAGCGCCTGAAAACTGTGCAAGACAATTGCGTGGAGGTAGATTCGAAAGAACAGGTCATCTTTGACCGTGCGTGAGTATTTCACTACCCGATCCAATGGCTGTCTCGTTGTACTCATTCATTCCCTTTATAT
Organism: Termitomyces sp. K1Aa; assembly: GCA_018221735.1. Taxonomy (NCBI): domain Eukaryota; kingdom Fungi; phylum Basidiomycota; class Agaricomycetes; order Agaricales; family Lyophyllaceae; genus Termitomyces; species Termitomyces sp. K1Aa. The sequence goes on from JABAJX010000044.1 coordinate 39,263, forward strand.
TCTTATGATATCTGCAGCTTCTTTGACAGTGATCGGATAGTCTCGTTATGGCCGGAATTTTCACGCTCACCAATCATCACAAGATATCTCTGGTCTCCGCTGGTATACTCCGCCGTGCTACGCAATTTTCCAATCCTCCAGCCTGAGTCGATCTCGGCATTGTTCGATTTATCCGCGAACACCACTCTTGCAGGTCTCGTGGCTCTGCACCTTCGCCGAGGTGACTATAGTCGACACTGTCCGCGCCTTGCAGGCTGGAAATCTCAGTACAATGGCTTTAACCGATTTCCAGGGCTCCCAGACAAGTTTGACCCGTCACCATATACCTACAAAAGCGACGAGTACAACAGTTATTATTCAGAGCACTGCCTTCCGACGGTCGATCAGCTTGTATCACGGCTCTCTGAAATAAGAAAGGAGAATCACGGGCTGAGGAGAGTATATGTCCTGACTAACGCCTGGGGCTTTTGGTTGGATGGATTGAAGAAGGCGTTATTGAAGGATGGCTGGGAAGATCTCAAAAGCACTCTCGATTTATCATTAGACCCAAAGCAGACACAAGTCGCAGCGGCAGTAGACATGGCCATTGCTGAGAGGTCACAGGTATTTGTGGGCAATGGAGTAAGCTGATTCTATCATTCCTGCTCGCGATAACTGACTTGTGTGACGTTTTCTAGTTCTCAAGCTTGACGTCGAATATCATTATGCTCCGAATTGCGAAAGGACTTGAAATATCCTCAAACCGTTTCTTATAATCATAGAGAATACGGTTACCGTTGGCTTGTCTGTTCTCGTTTTAACTGGGAACTATTTTCCAGGATTAACGAAAGGTGGACCGTGGCAGAGATGGTGACTTTGTAAGCGATGACGTCGTTCTTGTATGGGCTTATAAAGGCTAGAAACCCACTGTCTCACAATACCTCGATTGGAAAACCCACTCTCACGCAGCTTACAAACAACTCCAATACTATCAGCCTAAGCTTCAGAAATGCATCGCACTCTCGTTCGTCAACAGATGGTTGGTGGGGCGAACAGATTCATGGGCGGCTTGGGTGGTATGGGGACAGGCAGTGGACCACGCGGTAATAACAACGTAGTGAGCAGCCATCTTTGTAGAATATAGTGGACCTTCTTTTCACATTCATATCAGATATTGGGTGTAGCAGCGCTTGTCGGCGTCACGGGCTTGGTTTATTGGTTGGGCTATCGCGACATGGAGAACCGACACAAGAACGATGGTAGGTGAGCCGTAGTGCATACGTGCACCAGGGGTGCTTACAGGTCAATAAGGCCTAAGGAAAGCGTGATCGGGGAAATCATCCCTCAGCTATAAAGTTCTGTTGCTGGACTCCGATAAAAATCCATTCCTGGTTTCGATTTATGTCATTTGTACCACCATTTTCCAGCCCTGTATCATAAAAATAGTTGTATTTATATCAAATTGTATTTCATTCGTCATGGTGTTGCGATGAATGTGTGTCCTTTAGGCAGCCCGACCTTCTACAGACGCATCAGTGTACCCTGCGCAACGCGGTCCTGTCCAGCATGTATGTTTTTGTTGTCGATTGAGGACTCGGATGCGGTGCAGAACTTCTGTTGAAGAGGCTTTTCGGTGAGCAATGCCGAAAACTAGAGTGAGATGAACTAATATTCGATTTTTTTATTTTTAAATGGCTCAACCAACAACGTCGTAGTATGGTCACAGGAGCTCACAAACACTTAACCTTCTCTCATGGGAAAGGCAGGACCTTTGACTCGATGAAAGGTGTGGTCGCTGAAGGCCTTTGGGCTGATGACGATGAATCATGATGCATGATGCTGCGGTTGGCATGGGACAACATCATCTCGAGGCGATGTTGCTGTGGTGACAGAGTTCTTGTTTCTTCCACGACATCCACTACATCCACCACATCCACAAAAACCAGAGACCTGACTTTGACCTGACTTAGTCCCCAGCATCATCTACATAGTACACTCACTATGGCTACCAACCCAGGCAGTTTCTGTTTGCCTCCCAACCCCGACATATCTGGTATCGGAGTGCGAATTGCCATTTATGTCCAGAACCTACTCAGTTTTGCTCCTGCACTCTTCGCACTCAGAGATGGAAAGGTCACCCGCACCGAACTCGAGAGTTTGGAGAAACAATCCATGACAATCCTCATCACTGCCTTCGCCATTCTTGTCTCAACCATCATACAAGGCACTAGCAGCAGCAATGGTATTACCAATTTCCATGCATCAATTGTTCTCAATCTTAGCTGGATGAACAACACCAACTTGTTCATTTATCTATTGCTATACATCCACCATCGAGTCAATATCCCATATCCAGAGTTTGTTGATGAAGTTGAAGAGAAGGTGGAATCCAAATACAAAGTCGATAAAATCCTCAAGCGCCGGTGGAAATATGAAACAAAGAAGTTTTGCTCTAGTCTTGTTGTGATTGTCGGATCAGTGCATTTGTCACTTATGGCTGCAATTGGCATCTGGCTTTGGAGCAACCCAATTGCATTTGGAATCCCCCAACTACATGGATGTTCTGCTATTGATTCTATTTTTGGCATACAAGTTCCACTCAGCTCTGTGGGGTTGAGAGCCTGGTCTATCATGATCTATGGTGTTCTTTTGACTCCAATGTTGAATCTCATTTTACCCATGGCCTTCTTTGAAGGCATATTACTTCTTTCTCATCAAGTGGGCAGATGGTGGTGGTATGGAAAGCGTGATAGAAGGAATATTGCAGTGGCTCTTGGGATTTTAGTAACCATTGATGGTGTCTTGGTTATTAATACTGAAGTATCACTTCGGGTTAATATCAATCATCATCTTCTTGGTTCAGATGAAGCTAGTTGGACATTCGGTCAGACTCTTGCTCTTCTTCTGCTTCTAGTTCCTCTCTATGAGGTTGGAGAGTCATTATTGGAGCGACGTGCTGGAAGACTTGGAAAAAAGCTTCATCATGCATCAAGAAGAGGGAAGACAGATATTGTCCAATATGTTCTTGAGCTTGGGCCCAAAAAAAATGCAATTGGTAAATTTATCACAAGGTATTTCAAAAAAGATCCTCATCTATTATTTAGATTCATCTTTTCTGAGAGGAATTCAAGAGGGGAACATAGACATTGTTAAACTGCTGATTGATCACAAAGCGGATATCAATGCCAAAAGTAAGTAAAGAGTCATGATTAATAAACAGTGGAAATTGTTAAAATGTTAAACTTAGGTGACAATGGGAGTATTGCACTTCAAGAGGCAGCTTATTATGGGCACATCAACATTGTTAAACTGCTGATTGAGCACAAAGCAGATGTCAATGCTAAAAGTGAGAAGACATAATTTATAAACCTGAGTGAAAATGGCCAAAATATTAATTTTAGATGAATATAAAGAAACTGCACTTCAAAAGGCAGCTTACCAGGGGCACATAGACATTGTTAAACTGCTGATTGAGCACAAAGCAGATGTCAATGCTAAAAGTGAGAAGACATAATTTATAAACCTGAGTGAAAATGGCTAAAATATTAATTTTAGGTGAATTTCAAAGAACTGCACTTCTTGATGCAGTTCACCAGGGGCACATAGACATTGTTAAACTGCTGATTGAGCACAAAGCAGATGTCAATGCCAAAGGTGAAGAGTTATAATATAAGGAAGGATGGAATTACTAAAATGTTGATTTCAGATGATGTAGAAACAACTGCACTTTGTGAGGCAACTAGACAGGGGCATATAGACATTGTTAAACTGCTGATTGAGCACAAAGCAGATGTCCATGGTAAAGGTGAGAAGCCATAATTTATAAACAGTGAAGATGGCTAAAATGTTAATTTTAGATCAATATGGAAGAACTGCAGTTCTTTATTCAGCTAAAGAGGGGTGCATAGACATTGTTAAACTGCTGATTGAGCACAATGTAGATGTCCATGGTAAAGGTGAGAAGCTATGATTTATAGACAGTGAAAATGACTAAAATGTTGATTTTAGATAAATATGGAAGAAATGCACTTCAAGAGGCAGCTTATGGAGGGGACATAGACTTTGTTAGACTGCTGATTGAGCACAATGAAGATGTCAATGCCAAAGGTGTGAAGATTTATAATATAAGGAAGAATGAAATTACTAAAATGTTGAATTCAGATGATGGAGGAACAACTGCACTTCATAATGCAGCTCAATGGGGGCACATAGACATTGTTAAACTGCTGATTGAGCACAAAGCAGATGTCAATGCTAAAAGTGAGAAGCCATACTTTATAAACAGTGAAAATGGCTACAATGTTAATTTTAGATAAATATGGAGGAACTGCACTTCGAGAGGCAGCTTATGGGGGGCACATAGACACTGTTAGACTGCTGATTGAGCACAAGGGAGATGTCAATGCTAAAAGTGAGAAGCTATAATTTATAAACAGTGAAAATGGCTAAAATGTTAATTTTAGCTGATAGAAGAACTGCACTCCTTGATGCAGCTAGACAGGGGCACATAGACATTGTTAAACTGCTGATTGAGCACAATGTAGATGTTCATGATAAAGGTGAGAAGCTATGATTTATAAACAGTGAAAATGGCTAAAATGTTAATTTCAGATAAATATGGAAAAACTGCACTTCAAGAGGCAGTTTATGGAGGGCACATAGACATTGTTAAACTGCTGATTGAGCACAGTGTAGATGTGACAAAGGTGAAGAGTTATGATATAAGGAAAAATGAAATTACTAAAATGTTGAATTCAGATGATGGAGGAACAACTGTACTTCATGAGGCAGCTTATGAGGAGACATAGACTTTGTTAGGCTGCTCATTGAGCACAAAGAAGATGTCAATGCCAAAGGTGTGAAGATTTATAATATAAG